>JAJJMB010011511.1:1672997-1704963 GCA_023531105.1 Papaver atlanticum | reverse complement strand
GATTGAACGCGCCTACCTCCCTTCTCTTTTTAAGTAACTGAATGGGGTGGGCGGAGTGCTGGTTAAACGCGCATACACTCCCCTTTCTTTTCAGGAGTGGAGTGAGTTAGGCAGGTCGTTGGTTGAGGGCGCCCATTTTTATTTATTTTTGGGTGACTGGGTAAAGCGTGTGTTATAGACCCGCCTACTCCCCCTCTCTTTTTAGGTAACTGAATAAGGTGGGTGGAGCGTGTGGTTTAAACACGCCTACTCCCTCCTTTCTTTTTCAGGTAGATGGGGTGGGGTGGGCGGAGCGTAGGTTAAACGCGCATATTCCCTCCTTTTCTTGATAGGCTATCCTATTGGGAGCCTTTGGCATTCCCGTAGCCTTTTGTATATTCGGCAGCCAACCGGGTGCCTTTGGCATTCCCGTAGCCTTTTGCAGATTTGTCAGCCGACAGGGCGCCTTTGGCGTTCCCATAGCCTTTTGTATATTCGTCAGCCGACCGGGTGCCTTTGGCATTCCTGTAGCCTTTTGTAGATTCGTCAGCCGACCAGGCACCTTTGGCGTTCTCATAGCCTTTTGTGTATTCGTCAGCCGACCGGGCGCCTTTGGCGTTCCCGTAGCCTTTTGTACATTCGTCAGCCGACCGGGTGCTTTTGGCATTCCCGTATCCTTTTGAAGATTTGTCAGCCGACCAGGCGCCTTTGGCATTCCTGTAGCCTTTTGTAGATTTGTCAGCCGACCAGGCGCCTTTGGCATTCCTGTGGCCTTTTCACATCATACTACTCATGAGTTCCATAAAAGAAATTGTTCTTACCGTGAAAGAGATTGTTTACAAGCTAGCTGTGGTTCACCTTTCCATATTCTCCCTCCATTTTTTTTGCATTTTTATTTCGTTTTTCTTTTGCAGCTTAATGATGGGGAAAGGGGTCGTATTCAATTGCTTTCTTAGTTTCCTCGAGCTCTCCAGAGGCGCGCTTTCGTTCGAATATACTCCTTATGGCGAAACATTCCTCCGTCGGGTGTCCCAACCTCCAATGGTAGTGGCAATATTTGGTTGCGTTCTTGTCCATCTTGTTGACGTCCATCACTGTTGGGGGCAACTGGATTTCCTTTTTCGTAACCCATTGGTTCAGTAGTTCGATCGTGTGCTCTCTACTGCAGGGCAAAAAGGGTGGTGGGTTTGAGTCTCGCCTATCCCATCCGCTTCTCCCTTGGCTTATGCCGACTATTTGGAATTTGTCTCTTCTCTCCTTGTTAGTGTTGGGCCTTACATTACGTGGCGCTTCAGATATGGTGTTAACTGTGTAGCGCCAGGAAGGGTCTGTGGGCATTTCTTCTATGCAGTCGGCGATCCTCTCAGCTGCTTCTTCCAGCTCGACGAAGGTCTGGAACCTGAAGTTGATTAAACTTCCTTTAAAGGCTGGTATCATTCCTCGTACACATATTTCGACAAGCATTCCTTCGCCGATATCTTCGTGACAATCTAGTGCCAGACGTCGAAACCGTAAGATGTATTTTCCTATTTCCTCTCCTATCCGCTAACCATTCCTGCTTAGATCTATTGTCGTGATTTTTCTTTTGGCTGAATAGAATTTCCCAAGGAAAAGTGCGGACATGGTTGGCCAAGAATCCACACTTTCCGCCTTTAAATTTTCGTACCAGGTAAATGTCGTACCTGTTAGTGACTTAGGAAATTCCTTTAGGCACAGTTTTCCATCGGAGACCTTATCATTCATTGCTGACAGGAATCGGCTGAGGTGTTCCCGCGTGTTTCCTTGTCCATTTTATGTCTTGAACTTCGGAGAAATGTAGTCCTCGGGGTATTGATATTCTCGGATGCTTGCTGGGTATAGACTGCTTACGAGGCAATGATTGTCTTATTTTATCACGTGGTAATTTTGTCTTAAGTACTTTTCCATCTCTTCCTGCAATATTGCTGTTGTCTTGACATTTTTGTGTCCCTCGCCCTTTGTTGCTTCTTTGGGAGTGCTTTGGCCCGCTATTACTGCTTTTGCTATCCAGTCCTCTAGCTCCTGCCTTCTTTGCAAGCGCTCTTCTAGCTCCTTTCGTATGTCTTGCAGGGCTGGAGATGGGAGCTTCGGCAGCTGGGTCACTTGCATGTTCTTTTCCTGTGTTGCACTTATCTCTCTATTTCGGGATCCGTGTCCCATCTACTGTTTGATGGTGTCTTGGACTAGTATTTCTTCTTCGCTGTCCTCGTCGTCTATTGTTACTTCATCCATGTTGATGGGTTGATCGGTCAATTGATTCTCTACCGCGCCTGATCCAGCGCCTCCTAGGTGTGTCATGGTGGACTAGGCACGAGCCTCCGGGTGTGGTCGAAAAATGTTGAGGGGTGATTTTAGTTTTTGTTCTACCCGTCCTAGTCACACCAAATGACCTCAATTTACTAGGAGTGGTAAGAGAGAGAGAGTTGTCCTTTTATTGTACTTTGTCCTTCCTTATATAGACTTTCCAAAATCCCCCCTCCTTTTGTGAAAACATGCCAATGTCCTAAACCTCCTTAATTACCTCTAATGCCATTCCTTCTTTAATATAACCTCCTCCTTATTCAATAATCCCTTGCTTATCCTTTTATCTCATGGGTAGTTTCTCATTGGACTTGGGCTTAGTCCCCAAGTCCCCATATCTCACATTAGGCTTACCTCCCCTTTGGGGGGCACCCCAAACCCGTTAAGGGGTATTATTTTTCATGTATCAACAATCATTAATAGCAGAAACCACATCTGTTCTTGACATCTTTTTTTGTTGTTGGTAAATCCAAATTGTATTAATGCATAACAAGTATACAAAAAAACATAACAAGGTTTGTAAGAAAAGAGGTTAAAAAACCCTAGAAACTTACAAACTAATTAAAAAGGTAATACGAAACATTTGGATACTCTATAAAATGCAGGAAAATAGGTCTTTGTTGATGGTGAGTTTCTAAAAAGGTCATTTGTAGTAAATTTTCCTTGCCCTAATTATGGAAATATAATGAAAATACCTGACCCGACATCAGTATTGAAGAACCTGTATTAAAGGATTTGTATTCTGCAAGAGAATCAATAAAGTGTATTCGATTAATGGACCCATTAGTCATGTAGCTATTCTAAATGTGTATATGTATGCCAAATTTCAAGGATTTCCCCAGCGGAAACCTCGTTATTTCATGTGCGCCAATATATACACCTTTTATGATATATAAATGACATTATTTATATTCAGAATAGGATTTGACGCCATATGCTATTGAGAGTATCATATTTAGTACATAGTCATATTAGTATCGTCTCAAGTCGTAAACTCCCACAGCCGAGTTCCTTGAACATACTATAGCGGCATTATTGTATTCAAATTCATAATGGAATAACATGATAACTTAAATCTAGTACTGGCATATTGCCACAAATTCAAACCCTAGATTATAGCCATATAATGATCACATCATAAGGATTGCGGCACATTGGATAAGCATAGCCAAGCTCATAGCATATACTGCATATCCGACGGTACCTTAGCTAGTCATGGCTAGGGCCACAATACAGCTATTACAGCCCACAACACCTCTGCTAAGTATGAGAATGAACTAATGGCCTAGTTGGAATCGTCCAAAAGTAATTGGCTAAGTTCATGGAGTGGCCAAACACAACTTGACAAAATACGTCCCGTGGCATAGCCACTACCGCGCCATAGCATAATGCACGCGACACTATCGCGCCTTGGCAGCTTTGTCCAAGGCCATGGAATAGGCCGCGCGCCATTATCGCGCCTTGGAAGCTTTGGCCAAGGCCATGGCATAGGCCGCGCCCCATTATCGCGCCTTGGCAGCTTTGGTCAAGGCCATGGCATAGGCAGCGCGCCATTATCGCGCCTTGGCAGCTTTGGCCAAGGCCATAGCATAGGTCGCGCATCATTATCGCGCCTTGGCAGCTTTGTCCAAGGCCATGGCATAAGCCGCGCGCCATTATCGCGCCTTGAAAGCTTTGGCCAAGGCCGTAGCATAGCACGCGTCATATTGAACCTTGGCTAGTGTCACAGGTTCGCACAACCCAAATGCAACAGCCAACCTTGACAATGACACTATACTCAACAGCACAGTTCAGCCAACTCGCAGTTAGCCAATTTCTTCACTTCTTGGCCAAAATTCTATTCAACCCATACTAAACAGAGGTTCTGCTCACAAATCTTTCAATCCTTCAAATCAATACACACACTCCGCTTGATGCATAAAACAATAAGCCAAAACAAGGGTTACACAAACTCTTCTTGTTACGGGCACCCAACCCATCACAAGATCAGGCTTATATATCCTTACAAAATCTATAGAAAAGTAACTGACTAGCGGTTACAGATTTACTTTACAAGGCAGTTGGCCAATCGTGCCAACTTGCCTAACTCCTTTCCTAAATCCAACCAAACAGTTTTTAGCCGTAGAAATACATAAAGCAAATATTCCTTCCATGTAACCAACTAATAACCGTCAAGGCCATGTGCCTGACACATGTCATCTAGACTTGTCGCGCAATGATAGCTTTGTCCATCCAAAGTACGGCAAATATTGATGAGCATCTGATAGATGCATTGTGAATACCAATATTCTCGTGGGCACGTGTCGCATAACTGGTGGTCGTGTGCAAGTTAACGAAATAGCCCTGGCGATACACAAGTATCTGAGAAGCAGCAGATCCCTTCCTGATCTGCTTTATCTCATCTCGAGGAAGGATACCTCGACGGCTTAGATGATAAAGTATATCCTAGCATAGGGAGGTGGCATCTGTCGAAGGGATAAAGGTAGCTGACATATCTAATCAGCATTTAATGCTGCGAGCCCTTATCTAAATGTTTGTTCAAAGCGCGTGGAGAAAAGTGAGATGGCATTGTCTGACTGGCAAAGGCATGCGGTGAACGAAGGTACAACCTGTACTAAGGTTGAGGAGTTCGCGAGGGAACGTGGGTCAGTTTAGGTGGCATAGCTCGACTGGAGAAAGCATGTGGCCAACGAAGGTACCATTTGTACGGAAGATACATCAGGATACGATGGACCCAAAGATAGCGAAGATGATTCTGGAGAAGAAGGGGCTATAAATACCGAACTCCACCAAAAATGAGGGCATTCAATAACGGAAGGGAAGGAAATCTGGTCTTAACTTATACCTCTTTAATGTTTAGAACTTAAGTATTTACTATAGCCTGAGTTCTCTCTATTACTTTGGGAATCATTTAAGATCTTTGTAACAACCATACTTAATACAAACAATCACTCATTACCCCGTGGATGTAGACGAAAGTCGAACCACATAATCTCTTGTGTCTCTTGATAACTTAGTAGCATTTATATTACCTCAGTATTGTTCGTTATTATTGTCTTTATCTTGAGTACCTTCTATCACTTAACCACATCAGTTCAACTGAGATATCATTACTACTTAGTATTGGATACTCTGAGTTGTTAACATTACATAGACTATGGGAAAAATAGTAGCCACAGTTTGGCGCTATAATACAGGCTCCGTAAGTCTGAGTTATTATTATCATTTATTTTTTTACAATTTTTTTTTTTTTTAAAAAGAGATCTTAGTATAAAAAGGATGGATCTCACGTCTTAGTGATACGTTCATCTTTTACGTAATTTTTTTTGAGTTCTTAGCCTCAAAAGACTTGCACTGTGGTAGATCTACAATTTTTTTTCTCAAATGTGTTTAAAAAATGTTAAACTTTTGTTCTTACGAGGATAAAGCTTTTCTGACAAAGTTTCATTTGAATCTGAGTATCTCTGAACACTAGGGAATCTCAGTGAAAGTTTAAGGAGAACAAACCTTAAAAAGCATTTACTAGCTGCAAATCTTTAAAGATCTGACACCTTTTTCGATTCATGTGAATATTTATTGTCGCTTTTCACGACAGGTGTCATTTAAAAATAAATACCCATCTTTTCAAACCCCGTTGGGATAGTTTTCTAAAAAGCTGCTTAGCCGTCTTCTGTGATAGAACATTAATTGCTACTTTAACGAAGGCTCAAAACAAGCGAACCTTGTCATCTTACTCTGTGTTTTCAGGATAAAGCCGAAGGTATGCAGAAACCAAGTGATGCACCATCAAGTTCAAGGCCCGATGTTACCAGAGGAAGGTCACAAAACCCGTCACGTGCAAATCAAAGAACCGAAACAGAGGACGGACAAAGTGGGATAGCAAGAAAAATGACAGCCAACCGACCACCTATTCCTGCTGAGGGGATGGGGAGAATATCTGGAGTACAACCACCTTATGGCATGCCGTTACCGGAGACCGCTCATGTTATGCAGTCCCCTGTAGCTAACGGAGGGTTACCCAGAACCTCAGTTCCTAACGGACGAGGATTGGGAAACCTAACACAAGTTCAGAACAATCCTGATGCTCCAGTGGTAGAAGAAGAAGTGGAAGACTCTGAGGACTCGGCCGATAGTACTCCTTAGGGTAGCGGAGTTCATAACGAAAAGCAAATGGTAGCGCAGGTTGCAGCTTTGCTATTGCGCAACAAGGAGCATAAGGACGCGATGCACATGATGGCTCAAGAGAACCAGAACCTGAAAGACTTGCTGGAAGTACATATCGAAGTTCCCAAACTCACCCTCCCTTAAAGAGGCGTGATCAAGGAGCTATCTCCGGACACCGAAGGGGTGGTCTCAACCCACCAAGGGCTCACCCACCAAGAGGAGCAAGGAGAACAAGGCATGATCCAAATGAGACGGATCCTTCATACATGCCTTCTCAATCTCATTTCGATGAGACATTATCCAGAGATGCTCACAACATGGAGATGGTCATGGAGCAAATGGAAAAGATGTTAAAGGAAAACCAAGGATTGAAGACCGTCCACACAGGCGCATTGGGAAAGAGATGAGGTAGTACTTTGTAGGTACTTTCCCGCCAGCTTAACAGGATCAGCACTAGCATGGTACGACAACCTACCATCAAATTCAATAGACTCGTTTGAGCAATTTTCAACCATGTTCTTGAAGACGTACATGTACAACAAGACTACGAAGTCAGGGTTAGATAAGCTATTTGCTTTAGCTATCGGACCCCGGGAAACATTAATGTAATACACAGACAGGTGGCAGAAAACGTTTCAAGAAATTGGCAAAGTCAACCCAAAAATTAGCATTAATTGCTATAAGTATGGCCTTGATAGGATATCAGTTATCTTTGTGGAGCTCCACAATCGGACCCTCGATTCCGAAGGGGAGCTTCGGGTCGTTCAAGACCGCCACATCAGACTTGAAGAGATCCAGAAGGACAATCCCAGAGCACTAACCAAAGCAACATCCGCTCCAAAACGAACCAACTCTCTGGAACCAATTACGGAGCAACCTAAGAGACAAAATGAAGTAGGGGTAGAATAAACTCTAGGGACAAAAGATCGAAGTACGGAGATTGCAAAGGTAAAGGAAAAGGCAGGGATGACTTTGCAGATAAGGTCTACACAAAGCTCAACACAACCTTCTCTCACATCCTGAACAAGGAAGGAGCGAAGCCGGACTTTCCATACCCTAACACTAAGGGGAAGCAACCAAATAAAACGAAGGAGTCTAAGGAGTACCGTGCATACCACCAGTACTATGGGCACATAACTGACGCGTGTTATAATCTAATGAGCACAATCGAGCGACTCATAGATGATGGAAAACTCATGGAGTATGTACAGCTACCACCTACTAGCACTGATGAAACATCAAAGAAGAGGGATGAGCTACCACAATACGGCAAGTACATTAACATGATCACATTCTTAGACGGAGCTCAGGAGGAGCTACTCGAAGACATCCTCGAACTAGCTCGGAACAGAAGGAAGATAGAAGCACACGAAGTGTTTAAGCTAAGCAGACCACCAACTAGCACATGGGAAGAGTGGATGGATACGCCATTAACATACTCAACAAAGGACGTCAACCAGGAGGTCGAAATGCATAATGATCCACTTGTGATCACTCTTCCAATCCACTGATGGAATGTTATGAAGGTCCTTATCAATTGAGGCATCTCGTTAAATGTCTTTTTTTACGAACCCTATATGCGTATGGTTTTAACAAACGAACACATGGATTCATCAACTTGCACAATCTACGGTTTCAATAGAGCAGTCTCTAGACCTAAAGGTGAAATAGTTTTGCAAGTATGCGCGGGCTCTTTGGTAACTAGCACAAGGTTTTGTGTTGTGGAGGCGCCCTCGCCTTACAATGTTATTATGTGAAGACTTTGGGTCCACCGCCTAAGGGAGACAGCTTCGACTTACAATCAGTACCTTCGATTCCCAAAACCTATTAAGCCACTACAGACACTAACCTACTCCATGTTAACTTCGGACTGGAATGTAGTTGAGCCCTAACCAATCTCACACTGATCAAGGTACAGTCGTGTTCCATACGCTTCTAGAACCACGCCGGATTCTGTGCATTTGATTCCCTTAGCTGATCTCACCCACAACTAAGAGTTGCTACGACCCAAAGTCGAAGACTTGATAAACCAATCTGTCTCACACAGAAAAGTCCATTGTATAGATAAATCTGTTTCCCACAGATAAACCTATGAGTTTTTTTCAGTCTTTTGATAAATCAAGGTGAACATGAACCAATTGATATACCGGACTTATATTCCCGAAAAACAGCCTAGAAATATCAACCACCTCACAATAATCTTAATCGCATGGTAGCGAAACAAGATATTGTGGAATCACAAACGATGAGACGAAAGTGTTTGTGACTACTTTTTATCTTGCCTATTGGAGAATAAATCTCGAGCAAATCTTAGAGAAGATAGTACTCAATCATGATAGAAAACAGCAAGATCAGAACACGCAACTACAGAGAAATACTTGGGTCTGGCTTTACAATCCCAATGAAGTCTTTAAGTCGTTAATCTACAGGGTTTTGAAGAAAACCTAAGGTTAAAGGAGAATCGAATCTAGTCGCAACTAGTATCACACATGAGGTGTGGGGATTAGGTTTCCCAGTTGTTAGAGTTCTCCTTTATATAGTCTTCAAACCAGGGTTTGTAATCTAAGTTACCTTGGTAACAAAGCATTTAATATTCACCGTTAGATAAAAAACTGATTAGACTCAAGCTAATATCTTTCAACCGTTGGTTCTAACTTAGCTTGTTACACACAAATGAAAAGTGACTTCATTTAGATATGGGTAACCGTACCTAAACGTGTACAGCTTGTTGGCTCAACAATAGTTAACCGAAGTTAGCCATATGAATACTTTATTATCAACCTTATTTGTTAGATCACTGCTCGGTCGAACTCACAAGCGTTGATATCTCAAGCTTGTTGTCAAGTTTAGTTTCCAAAACTATAAGTCTTGATTTCTAGTCTACTTATAGCTAAGTCAAGGAAGACGAAGAGTTGAGCTCTAGACTCCACGGAGTTCATCATACAAAGACGAAGAACTACTCAAGGAACTGGTGGAACTTCATCAACTAAAAAGTATGTGGAGACTTGAACTTATCTATCACCCAAAAAGTCTATCTACTCTATCTCCTATCTTGAGATAAAAGTCGTATTCCTATATAGACTTCGATTATACACATTTGCTATTTCAAGCCGAGTTTATCTCGCTCTCGAAATATGTGTTGGTAAGCTTTCGCTTTGGCCAAGTTCATCTTTACAAGTGACGAAAGTCATGTTGATTATATCAATATCTTGAAAATTGCTTTGATGAAAAATAGTGTGTGAATAACCTCTATTTAACATCCTCTAAGAATGTTTCAATGATTGAAATAAACAGTTTAGAACCTGTAACCATCTTTGGATATAAGCATATAATGTGTTTGCGCATTAGTGTATTAGTCCAAAACCGGGAACCAAATGTATGCATACTTGTGTGTGTACTAAATGGTTGATGGAGACTGGGTAAGTATGCGTACCCGTACGCATACTGGCGGAAAGTTCACATTCGTGAATTTCTGTTAAGTTTGGAAACAAAAACAAACTCAAATACGGTTACTTAAGTACGCATACCCATGCGTATACTTAAGTGTGTTACTTTCTAAAATTGGTTTATTCGTGAACTTAAATTTATATAAACTAAGGAATGCATATTTGCAAACCATGGCTATAAAGTTCATGAATCGATTAGAGTGAATCAAAACCAATTTTGCTTCGATTGTGTCTTGTATACTTCTATGAGATCTAACCAATTGAACAACTCTTAAACTAGTTCATTTGAGTCATTTGAACTAGTTATGGTGAAGATGAATAAGGTGGATATGAAAGTGGTCATATGGCTAACCATTTGGTTAACTACTGTTGAACCAACGACTTGTACACGTTTAGGTACGGTTACACAAACCTAAATGACGTATATTTCATTTGTGTATAGCAAGCTAAGTTCGATCTAACGGTTGAAAGATATTAGTTTGAATTTAATCAGGTTTTCATCTAACGGTGAATACTGAATGCTTTGTTACCAAGGTAACTTAGATTGCAAACCTTGATTTGGAGACTATATAAAGGAGAACTCTAGCAACTGGGAAAGTTAATCCCCACACCTAATGTGTGATACTAGTTATATAAGCTAGAGTCGATTCTCCTTTAACCTTAGGTTTCTACCGAGACCATGTAGGTTAACGACTTGAAGACTTCATTAGGATTTTGAAGCCAGACCCAACTATTTTCTCTGTAGCTGCGTGATCTGATCTTGTTGTTTCTATCGTATTGAGTACAATTTTAAAATTGGCTCGAGATTAATTTCTCCGATAGACAAGATTGAAAAGTAATCACAAATATATTCGTCTCATCGTTTGTGATTCCACAATATCTTGTTTCGCTAGTTGATTAAGATTATTATGAGGTGATTGATAATTCTAGGTTGTTCTTCGGGAATATAAGTCCGGGTTATCGATTGGTTCCTGTTCACCTTGATTTATCAAAAGACGGAACAAAAACTTGTAGGTATTTCGGTGGGAGACAGATTTATCTATTCTTATAGACTTTTATGTGTGAGACAGATTTGTTTATTAAAGTCTTCGACTATGGGTCATAGCAACTCTTAGTTGTGGGTGAGATCAGCTAAGAGAATCAAGTGCGTAGTATCCTGCTGGGATCAGAGATATAAGGAGCGCAACTGTACCTTGGATCAGTGTGATATTGATTGGGGTTCAACTACAGTCCAGACCGAAGTTAGTTTGTAGTAGGCTAGTGTCTGTAGCGGCTTAATACAGTGTGTGTTCAATCTGGACTAGGTCCCTGGGTTTTTATGCATTTGTGGTTTCCTCGTTAAAAAAACTTTTGGTATCTGTGTTATTTCTTTTCAGCATTATATTTTGTTATATAATTGAAATATCACAGGTTGTGCGTTGAATCAATCAATTGGGAAATCCGACCTTTGGTTGTTGATTGAAATCTATTGATACTTGAACATTGGTCTTTGGTACCGTTCAAGTTAATTTCTCTTGTATTCAGTTAGACTCGTAGATTTCTATTTGCTTGAGTAAGGATTGAATCGATAAATTGAGATATAACTCTTTGATATACTTTTATTAAGATTGAGTCTGACTGTCTAGTTGATTATCTTAAAAGTATCTTGGAGTTAGTCCATACAGATTGCTTAGCGAATTATTGGGATAGGTTGTTGTACCCCCACTTTTTCAATTGGTATCAGAGCAGGCAAACACGTTTAAAACCTTATAAGTCTGTGTTTGTAGCGATCTGACTCTATGGACGGCAGTAATATCTCTGATAAACGCGCCACCAGAAACAAAAGTTTTGTTTCAACAATATCTATTAAAGAGAAAGATTCGTCAATCTCAAATATAGTTGAACCTAGTGTTCTGACGAAACAGACTGACACTGACATGTGTTATTCCGATTACCCTTCAAAAGAGTCTATCTCTAACGAAAGGGAAACAGCTGAAGAGAGTGAACTGATTCTAAAACTTGTTAGAATCCAAGCTGATAGATTTAATCGGTTGAAAAACAATGTCAATGTTCTTCTCGGTGTAGTGAGAGATTATGATTCATAAAATGTTGAAGTTGGTCTTCACGTATCTTACTTGAGGCAAGCCTCAAAAAAGATTCTTTGGAAATTGAACATCGCTTGAGTAAACTCTCGATTCAAGGATGTTCCAAAAAATCCTCTACACCATCTACTTCCATTGCAACTGAGAAAGTTCCAATTTCAGAAGTAAGATCGGAATTCCCTTCTATTCTAATCAAGGATGTTGCACATCACATGGAAGGAGGAAATCTCCAAACGATGATGATAAGACGGTACCTTCTAATTACTCTTATGATCAAAAAGTATGTCTCTTTTGTGATTCAAAAGGGCCTGTTAATCAAAAGAGAAACTCTAGGTTGAATAATAATTTCATTGTTCGACTTCAACACACCTTAGACTTAATCCTCAAAGGTGTAATTGACATTCGTATGTCTAAACCAATTGGTTTTAGTACTCACCCGGTGTATTCTACAAGGAAAGTCAGTTCTATGAGTTCCTCAAATGCTAAGAAGCATAACAGGCGTCTTAACAAAAATCGTCTAAGAAGAGATCAGGAATTTTCTTCTATCAAAAAGGAGATGATGTTACTTTTGATGTGAACAGAGTGTCAGGGGAAGGGAGCAGAAATAACCTAAAGGTGATAATTGAAGGTTATAAAGAAATCGTCAACAGGCTGTCAACCATCTCTAGTCAAAATTCTTCTGGTAAGAACTCCAATTATGTCTCATATTTTGATGATAGTAATTTCTATGATAATTTCTCACATCAAAAGAGATTCTTTCCTAGATTTGAAAGCAAAAAGAGACTCAACCATGAACATCGTTCATTTAATGAGCTTAAAGCTCATTCTTGTGCTAATTAATCACAAGGGTTGAGAACTTACTCATAAAAATCCCGTTGAGTAAGTTGTGTTAATAATCAGGTATACTTTTGTCAAAATTGTTTTATGTTTAGTTGAGCTATTTTCTTATCGTCTATAGCTAAACTATTGTATGCAGACAACTTGGCTTAAGTATTGGCTGTGTCTGAAGTTGTTCTTCGTTTTGCCTTCTTTTTGCCTTGTTTTCGAAGAAGTTCTCTTTGCAACTAAGTTGCCTGCTACTCTTGTGCTCTAAATTGTTTCTCTATTGAGATATAAAATTTATTGAGCCAATAAGTCTTGTGATATTTTTAACGTAGCAAAATTTTTGTCGAATTGTGTTTTTAATTTTTTGGGTCAAATTGAATTCGTACGAGTACCCGTGTTACTGTCACGAATCAATTTTTGGAAACCCTAAAAATTACCTTCCCTAAGAAACCTTTTACATACCAAACCTTTGAGTCCCGTACACATACTCTAGGTTATTTTGTGTTATGTCAAGAATGTCTTCATCCTCACACTCTGGTGATTTTGCAAGAGGTTTTCTTGATAAAGGTATTGGTTTCGAGTCCAAAGGGAGGAAGAAAAGAACCCTAGTAGAAGATGATCATCCTAATGCCTCATGTTACTATGCCTATACATATCAGGATGTTGAGAATGGGGATATGGTTTCTGCTGAAGTGGTTCATGATTTTCTTAAATACTTTGAGGAAGCAAAACTACAGCTCGTTGATACTTTGAAGAGTCTTGATGTGTTGAGAACTGAGTTGAAAAAGGTTACGAATGACCTTGGTCTCATAAAAACACATGTTAAAGAGCTTCTTAATGAGGATATCTTTTCTGAAGATGCAGTGGATGCTGTCAATCACAAGCTAAAAGACCTCAAGGCTCGTGAGGATTCCGAAACGTCTATGTGATTTCAGTTCGTGTTCGGTTTTGATGGTTTGGGAGACTGTCTTTTTTTTAGCTTGTTGATCTTATTTTGTCTAGGAAAACTTCTTATGAGAATTTTATTCTTGTGTTTTTAAGAAGAATAACTAGAGTTTGGAATAGCCATTATTGTGATTACACATAGCTATGTCCAACGATTTTCATCTTCAATGTTTTTAGATTTATTTATTTAAATTCTAAAGTTTGTTTGGAAGATAATTTTTGCAGTATTAATCTTTATGGTTTTATATATTGCAATTTGTTATGGGATGTGTGTGTTTGCGTCCACGAACTATGATTGTCCCATACGTTGTCAAAAGTTAAGTCCTTCGTATGTAGATATGCAAGTATTGATAAAAGAATGAATGAACTTTTGACAAAAACAAAAGTTAAGCCTTTTATGTCATTATGCAAATATTGATGGAAGAAAGGATGAGCTTTTGTTTACAAAGATTAAGTCTATTGTATGTCATTGTGCAAATAGTGATGGAAGATAGAATGAATCTTTGTCTATTCCGCAGTATTGATCTTCCCTGATCCATATCTTTTATGTATATACTTAATGTCGTTTTATAGTTGTAGTGGTAAAAAGGTTCGTTGCTCGAACTTGTGAAGGATTTTCGAAAATTAAATAGAATTGTTTTGACAATAATAAGAAAATACCGAGACTTTGGATTCCACCATTGACCAATTAATTGATAAACTCTAATCAATATTCATGCAATATTATTCTTTAAAGTGATTCTAATATTTGCCTCTAATAGATTTTTGAAGTAATAATTGTAAGCACGAAGCATGAAACATCAAAAGTATTAAAACCAAGCATGTCCCATCAAAACACTTCACAACTACTCAATAAAAACCAATTTTTCTTTTAAGTTCTATGCAAAAAATCATGTAAAATAATTGCAATAAATAATTAAAATAGAACTATACCACTTTTCATGGAACAATGGCTTCCTCCGTCGCCTCGGCTAAGAGGTTTAGCTCCTCATATTAATCACTTGCTCAAAATACATATTTGGTGTTCAAAAGTTGATTAAAAGAGTGAAAAGTACTAAGCAGCGGATTCTGTAGTTGCTGAAGGTCTAAAACAGAAGTCCGAGTCGTTGCTGAAGAGCTTCGGTGACTGAAGGAAGATGCGACCGTACCTCGTTGTCACTGAAAATAAGTCTGCCTCTGCGACTAACTCTGAAGGTCTAATGTTCTTCGTCTTCTTCTTCTTCTCAGCAGCAGCAGGAAAGTTTCTGAACTCGACTCTGTTGATTTTTTTCTCGCTTCTCTATAGCTCTAAACTTCTCCAAACTCCCCCAAATTGTTCGTACTCCTAAATATGACTCTAATCAACCTATATATATCCACCAAACCCCAAAATCACTCGAGTTAATCCAAATATTTCCGGTCTTTTTCAACAGCAAGTTACGGGATTTTAATCTTCTTTTTACGCGTCAACTTGGTTTCCAAACTCTCTTAAACTCTCCCAGGACTGAATAAGGACTCCATACACTCTTATCTTGCCGTAAACTCTTCACAAATTCTTTTGTAAACCGAAAATAACTCAAATTGTGAATTCTCCCTGTTTTGCTCCAACACGGATTTCTATCCCTGTTTAATCGATTCTACAGCTCATACCATACTTGTTTATCCTTAACAGAGTTAACCCAACGAAAATCAGCCATTGAATCGCCTTAAAAATCATCCAAAATTCGAAACAGAAATTCTGTTTTTTTGACAAAATTTTCCCGCCAAAATCTGTTTTGAAAATTTGAGAAGAAATGTGACCTCCCCCTATCCAGTGCCGGTCTGTGCTTAGCAGCTGCTTGGAAATGGGTTACCCCTTATCCAAAATGAGAGTCCGAATAGCAAGTGTCCTCCCAGGAGCCTTTAACAACTTTTCGAGCCAATTTTCCCAAAAATGTTTATTCCCCAAAAATACCTACAAAGGGATAAAATACCAACATTAGTACAAAAATGGTTACTAAAAATATACACAATAGAGATGAAAATAGACACATAAATGCGTCTATCAAATACCCCCAAACTTATTATTTGCTAGTCCCGAGCAAATTAAAACCACAAAATAAAATCCTAACTCACTGTCGCAGGCATCGTCGGTTGCACTTAGCATGTGCAACAAGCCTTTAAACCCCTAGGTGGCCCTAGCGGCCGAGTTATAGTCTCGGGAGGGTTTACCAGAGGTGTACCCACAAAACCTTTACTCCAGACCCTAGCTATCTACGCAGAACCTTGGAATGCACTAAAGAACCTCCTTGGTTGGCATACTTATTGATTACGGGAGGAAGTACCCTGATGCGAAATTCCAATTGCTGTATATGAGTTTGCACTCAATTATACTAAAATTCATATATAAGTGACAGAGCTCTACTAAGATAGTTGCACTATGGACATCAATATCCGGAGTCAACAAATCAATGGAAAGATTAAGAGATGGATATAGAAAAACATAGCTGGTTTTGATGTTGACTAGTTTCGTACCTTTGCCAATTTTATTGACAAAAAGGGGGAGAATTAATGTGTAGTTCACATACATATGGTTTTCGGAACATTACGTAAGGGGGAGTGGTTTCCATGTGAGATGGAGTATTGACTAAGGGGGAGTGATACATATCACCATAGTATTGTTGTCAAAGTTGTGATACAATTGAACTTTGATGCTGTGTAATAATACTATGACACCGTATAACAATGATTGAGAGCTTTTGTTTTCTCATTGTTATGGCTATGGATTTTCAACAACGATGATGCTGAACTTACAACCTTTGGAATCATTTGAGTACTTGGAAGTGACAAAGATTTCGAGTAATGTTGAAGAACCAAGGAGATCATGCATGTGGAAGAGAAGCTGCAAAGTTTATTTTTTGTATTCCATATGTATTGATAGTTTTGTCACTAAAATTGACAAAGGAGGAGATTGTTAGAGCACTGCTCGGTTGAACTCGCAAGCGTTGCTATCTCAAGCTTGTTGTCAAGTTTAGTTTCCAAAACTATAAGTCTTGATTTCTAGTCTACTTATAGCTAAGTCTCGGACTAGGATAGAAAGTGTAGTTAAGCTCTAGACTCCACGGCGTTCATCATACAAAGACGAAGAACTACTCAAGGAACTGGTGGAACTTCATCGACTAAAAGGTATGTGGAGACTTGAACTTATCTATCACTCAAAAAGTCTATCTACTCTATCTCCTATCTTTAGAAAAAAGTCGTATTGTTATATAGACTTCGATTATACACATTTGCTATTCAAGTCGAGTTTATCTCGCTCTCGAAATAAGTGTTGGTAAGCTTTCGCTTTGGCCAAGTTCATCTTTACAAGTTGAAAATTTGGGGGTCTAACAACCACACCCAACAATTCGTTTGGCAATCTGAGAGGACTTACTCCAATGCACTTTCTAGAGAATCAACTAGACAGTCAGACTCAATCTAGAATAAAGTATATCAAAGAGTTTAATATCTCTGTTTCACAATGTAATCAGCAAATCAAACAGATAGAAATCCGCGAGCCTGATTATTATGTGAAGCAACTTGAACGGTAACAAAGACCAATGTTCAAGTGTATATCAATGTAAATCAACAACCAAAGGTTGGATATTCTAATTGATTGATCTTAACGCACAACCTGTGATATTTCAATTATATAACAAAATATAATGCCAAAAAGAAATAACACAGACAACAGAATTTTGTTAACGAGGAAACCGCAAATGCATAAATACCCCGGGACCTAGTCCAGTTTGAACACCACACTGTATTAAGCCGCTACAGACACTAGCCTACTACAAATTAACTTCGGACTGGACTGTAGTTGAACCCTAATCAATCTCACACTGATTCAAGGTACAGTTGCGCTCCTTACGTCTCTGATCCCAACAGGATACTACGCACTTGATTCCCTTAGCTGATCTCACCCACAACCAAGAGTTGCTACGACCCAAAGTCGAAGACTTGATAAACAAATCTGTATCACACAGAAAAGTCTATAAGATTGAATAAATCTGTCTCCCACAGAAATACCCAAGAGTTTTTGTTCCGTCTTTTGATAAATCAAAGTGAACAAGAACCAATTGATAAACCACACTTATATTCCCGAAGAACAGCCTAGTATTATCAATTACCTCACAATAAACTTAATCAACTAGCGAAACAAGTTATTATGGAATCACAAACGATGAGACGAAGATGTTTGTGACTACTTTTATCTTGCCTATCGGAGATATAAAATCTCGAGTCAATTATTTCAATTGTACTCAACACAATAGAAACAACAAGATCAGATCACGCAACTACAAGAGAATAGTTGGGTCGGGCTTCACAATCCAATTGAAGTCTTCAAGCCGTTAACCTACAAGGTCTCGATAAGAAACCTAAGGTTAAAGGAGAATCGACTCTATTTATGCAACTAGTAACACACAGGAGGTGTGGGGATTAGGTTTCCCAGTTGCTAGAGTTCTCCCTTATATAGTTTTCAAATCAGGGTTTGCAATCCAACTTACCTTGGTAACAAAGGATTCAATAATCACAGTTAGATGAAAAACCTGATTCAACCAAGCTAATATCTATCAACCGTTAGATCGAACTTAGCTTGTTACACACAAATTAAATGTACCCTCATTTAGGTTTATGTAGCCGTACCTAAACGTGTACACCATGTTGGTTCATAAATAGTTAACCGAGGTTAGCCATATGATTACTCTCATATCAACCTTATTCATCTTAACCATAACTAGTTCAAATGACTCAAATGAAACTAGTTAATGAGTTGTTCAATTTCTATATTCTCATGAATTATACAAGAACACAATTGAAGCAAAATCGGTTTGATTCACTTGAATCAATCATGAACATTATAGCCACTGTTTGCAAAGATTGCAATCCTTAAGATTTAAATGTTTAAGTTCATGAACATACCGATTTGATAAAAATAACTAGCTTAAGTATGCGTACGGGTATGCGTACTTAAGCAACCAGATTTTGAGTTTACTAAGTTTCCAAACTCAGCCGAAATTCTCGGTTCGAAAACTTCCGCCAGTATGCGTATGGGTACGCTTACTTAAGGTGACTAGTTTAGGAGTTTGTAATTCCCAAACCCAGCAGATATTTTCGGTTCGAAAACTTCCGCCAGTATGCGTACGGGTACGCATACTTATCTTGTCTCCTTCACCAATTTCGTATACACACATATGCATACACTTGGCTCCCGGTTCATGGATTTATACACTAATGTGCGAACACACTATATATGCTTATATCTAAAGATGGTTACATTATCAACTCTACATTCCAATCATTGAAACATTCTTCTATAATGACACTATCCATTTTCACACACTATTAGCATCAAAGCAATTGAAAAACTCTTGAACTAGTTCATTTGAGTCATTTGAACTAGTTATGGTGAAGATGAATAAGGTTGATATGAAAGTGCTCACATGGCTAACCATTTGGTTAACTACTGTTGAACCAACGACTTGTACACGTTTAGGTACGGTTATACAAACCTAAATGACGTATATTTCATTTGTGTATAACAAGCTAAGTTCGATCTAACGGTTGAAAGATATTAGTTTGAATCTAATCAGGTTTTCATCTAACGGTAAATATTGAATGCTTTGTTACCAAGGTAACTTAGATTGCAAACCCTGATTTGGAGACTATATAAAGGAGAACTCTAGCAACTGGGAAAGTTAGTCCCCACACCTCCTGTGTGATACTAGTTGTATAAGCTAGAGTCGATTCTCCTTTAACCTTAGGTTTCTACCGAGACCCTGTAGGTTAATTACTTGAAGACTTCATTGGGATTGTGAAGCCAGACCCAACTATTTTATCTGTAGTTGCGTGATCTGATCTTGCTGTTTCTATCATATTGAGTACAATTGTAAAATTGGCTCGAGATTAATTTCTCCGATAGGCAAGATAGAAAAGTAATCACAAACATCTTCGTCTCGTCGTTTGTGATTCCACAATATCTTGTTTCGCTAGTCGATTAAGATTATTGTTAGGTGATTGATAATTCTAGGCTGTTCTTCGGGAATATAAGTCCAGGTTATTGATTGGTTCATGTTCACCTTGATTTATCAAAAGACGGAACAAAAACTTGTAGGTATTTCTGTGGGAGACAGATTTATCTATTCTTGTAGACTTTTCTGTGTGAGACAGATTTGTTTATTAAAGTCTTCGACTTTGGGTCGTAGCAACTCTTAGTTGTGGGTGAGATCAACTAAGGGAATCAAGTGAGTTGTATCCAGCTGGGATCAGAAACGTAAGGAGCGCAACTGTACCTTGGATCAGTATGAGATTGATTGTGGTTCAACTACAGTCCAGAACGAAGTTAGTTTGTAGTAGGCTAGTGTCTGTAGCAGCTTAATTCAGTGTTTTGGACTAGGTCCCGGGGTTTTTCTGCATTTGCGGTTTCCTCGTTAACAAAACTTCTGGTGTCTGTGTCATTTCTTTTCCGCATTATATTTTGTTATATAATTGAAATATCACAGGTTATGCGTTGAATCAATCAATTGGGAAATCCGACCTTTGGTTGTTGATTGATACTTGAACATTGGTCTTTGGTACCGTTCAAGTTAATTTCTCTTGTATCAATTAGACTCGCAGATTTTTATTTGCTTGAGTAAGGATTGAATCGAGAAATTGAGATATAACTCTTTGATATACTTTTATTAAGATTGAGTCTGACTGTCTAGTTGATTCTCTTAAAAGTATCTTGGAGTTAGTCCATACAGATTGCTAAGCGAATTATTGGGTTAGGTTGTTGTACCCCCACTTTTTCATTATTTATCTTTTCAACAACTAGTTCAAATGACTCAAATGAAACTAGTTATAGAGTTGTTCAATTGTATATATTCTCATAGAAGTATACAAGACACAATTGAAGCAAAATCGATTTTGATTCACTCGAATCAAGTCATGAGCATTATAGCCACGGTTTGCAAAAGATTGCATTCCTTATTATATAAATGTATTAGTTCATGAACAAACCGATTCTAGAACCTAACCCACTCAAGTATGCAAACGGGTACGCATACTTAAGTAGCTGGACTTGGACTGTATCCGATAGTATGTGAACGGGTACGCATACTATCACACATCCAAAACAATAGTTGAATTAGTAAGCGTACGGGTACGCATACAAAAGTTCCCGGACTTCAACTGAGTTCGCCAATACGCGTATGGGTATGCATACCAAGGCTCCCGGACTTTACCAGACCTTCCTAGTACGCATACTACACCGGTCTTGGATCAACATATATGCAAGTACGCATACTATGTCTATAATCCAATTATGGTTAAGTGTTCTAAACTCTATTTCAATCATTGAAACATTCTTATAGGATGACAATAGTTGTTTTCACTAACTATTAGAATCAAAGCGATTTTCAAGTTATTGAAATAATCAATACGAAACATTCCGAGTCTACATCAAATGATTGTATCACACAAATCATGTAAGATGTTACTTGGCGATTTTCACATGATCATCTTTTGACTTTCGTCAAGAATAAAAGATGAACTTGGTTGAAGCAAAAGCTTACCAACACATATTTCGAGAAATATGTAAGCGAGTTAAATTCGGCTCGAAATATCAAATGTGTATAATCGAATACCATATAGTAATACGACTTTTGTCTCAAGAAGGAGATAGAGTAGAAATAGACTTTCTGAGTGATAGATGAGTTTTAGTTTCCACATACCTTTTGTCGATGAAGTTCCACAAGCTCTCCTTAGTAGTTCTTTGTCTTCAATTGATGAACGTCGTGAAGTCTAAAGCTCAACTACACAATCTATCCTAGTCCGATACATTACTATAAGTAGACTATAAATCAAGACTTATAGTTTTTATCACTAAACTTGTCAAACAAGCTTGAGATAGCAACGCTTGCGAGTTCGACCGAGCAGTGCTCTAACAATCTCCCCCTTTGTCAATTTTAGTGACAAAGCTATCAATACATATGAATTACAAAATAAATAAACTTTATAGTTTCTCATCCAAATGCTTGATCTCCTTGGTTCTTCAACATTACTCAAAATCTTCGTCACTTCCAAGTACTCCATGATTCTAAACGTGTTCAACTCAACATCATAGTTGTTGAAGATCCGTAGCTATTAACAATGAGAAACAGTTGCTCTCAATCATTGTTATACAGTGTCATAGTATTATTACACAGCATCAAAGTTCAATTGTATCACAACTTTGACAACAATACTATAATGTTATGTATCACTCCCCCCCAATACTTTATCTCACATGAAAACCACTCCCCCTTACATGATGATTCGTAAACCATATGTATTTGTAGTGTGAACTACACATTAATTCTCCTCCTTTTTGTCAATATAAATTGGCAAAGGTGCGAAAACTAGTGGGATCCTAATGAAATTTTCATAGAGATACTTCATGACCAAAAGAGAACATATCAACTTGTTTCGATGATTTCACATAGCCGAAACTAGTGTATTCATCTAGGAGTTTATAAAGATACAAGAAAGCTCCTACAATATTCCACAACCGCACTCCCCGCAATGATTTGGCAATTAAGCACAAGTTCAAAAAGAACTTTCCCCCATAAAATGTCATTCCCGAAAGAACAACAAGGGTGACCTTACTTTCACAAAAAAGAAGGATTTCTTTGGACATTAACAAATTACGTGAAACATGAATTCGTAATCCAAAATACTCAATTAAATTAACCATAAGAGAACCCATGATTAATTTAATCGGAAATGCTCAACATAAGAAAACTTATGGAGCCACACAGTACATACACAAAGATGTGGATTAGGGAAAGACCAATACTGCAGAATATTCAAAGATTCATTCTATTTTTCATCAATATTTGCATAGAGACATGTAATAGACTTAATCTTTGTAAACAAAAGTTCATCCTATCTTCCATCAATATTTGCACACTGACATAATAGGCTTAACTTTTGTGGTAAAAAGTTCATTCTATCTTTTATCAATAAAGACATATGATAGACTTAACTTTTGAGCAAGTATGGGACAATCATAGTTCACGGACACAAACACACATATCTCATAAAAAGTTGCAATATATAAAACCATAAAGATTAATACTGCAAAATTATCTTCCAAATAAACTTTAAAATTTAAATAAATAAATCTAAAAACATTACAAGATGAAAATCGTTTGAAATAGCTATGTGTACTCACAATAATTGCTATTCCAAATCCTAGTTATCCTTCTTAAAACACAAGAATAAATTCTCATAAGAAGTTTCCTAAAAAAACAGAAAAAAATCAAGTTTCCTAGATAACATCATACCTTTGAAAGGGTCCATCATAAAAGGTATCACTGATATCCTTGATTCTTTTGACCGTAGAGACACTATGTTCATGAGTTAGAACATTCTCTTTTCGATCAACAATGCGGGCAAGATGCCTAGCTTTTACACAGTGCATGATGAGTTTCTTCTGATTTCTGATCAAGATCTTTTGATTATCAAGGATTTTGGTTTGACCATCAAGAAACTGATTTATTTGCATTTGAAGATTCGTAAATTCGACCTTAGAGTCATTCTGAAAAAGAATTAAATCCTTGATAGATTCACCAATCCAGGAGTTGTACTCTTTCCTTTCAATAATTTTTTTCAAGACAAGTTCTTGAACAGAATCACATCCTTTAATGTCTTCTTTCATCTCAAGATTCACTACTTCTTGAGGTCTTGAGAAGTTCTCCATCCCTTTTTTTTATTATTAGGGAAGGAAAAACAATATAAAAGATATATATGTTTACAAACAAAAGAGGGACACCCTTGTTGTGAAAACCCTAAAACTCCCAAGAAGGACACGGATGTTCATGGACTAGACGTGGAGGTCTAATGGATCAGAAAAGATCCAACAAGAAGTACTTTTTGTTTTTTAAATATCTCTTATCAGCATGCCTTAATAACTAAAAGATTTAATCAGAGCATGCAGAAGAGATACATTAGTAACAAGGAGTCAAGAAATGACTCAACCTTTACATAAAGAGAAAACAGCTAAAACAAACACAAGACAAATGGTAATCAACAGTAGACTTGAGCATCTCGCAAATATCATCCTTGCAACTCTCAAGTTAGATACAAGGATGAAATTACCTAGAACTAGGTAGCAGAGTGAGATGTAATGATTATTGAGAGATGAACTGTGAATACTATCTGAGGGTTTGGACCTAGTATCTCTTACCTTCCTTCGGCTATTTCTTATTCCATAGGAATTCGACGTAACCTTTTTAGAAAATCCATTAGAGGGAATTTTCTGAGAATTAAGTCTAGGACCTCTGGAAACCGGTTCCATAGGATTAGAGGAGAGAGGTCTCCACCTTCTAGACTTAGATCTACCAGACTTATTCTCATAAACACTGGGAATACGTATTTTAGTGGTGTAAGAGTTTGCACTATGAGGAGAAACACAATCCATGTAGAGATTTCGAAATGAGTGACCATTGAAGTCCCTTTTATGAGAGTTCTGGATTTCTGCAGGACTGAAGTCCATTGTATATGTCGTCAGACAATTTACTCTGTCGACTGTAAAAAGAAGTAGACTTTGAAGATTAGAAATCTGTTTCTTTATAGCAAAACAATGTTGGACATAGTGATTCTTTTCCCCATAGAAAGAACAGGTTTGTGGAAGAGAAACAATGGAAGGAACCTGTAAGTTCATAGCCCTATTAGAAGACTGCAAGTTATGTAAACACTTCTTAGCAGGGACTTCCTTTGGAGAACTTTTCTTCATGTACTATAATTCTGTCTGAGAATTAGAGATTGGTACAAAAGATTTTCTCATTAAAACAGAGTTTTCCTTTTTCAAGGATTTGCACTGTTCCCGGGCTAAAAGAAGAGAAGCAACCAATTTTTCTTTATCAACACGAAGGCTGTTCAGATCAGATGAATGAGTCTCGATCAAACGATTTTCTCTAATTGAATCTTCTTTAACAATATCCTCAAGAGTACTAATCTTTTCACGCTGTAGAGTAGTTTCTTGAACAAGTTTTTCGATATTGTTAGAGAAGGACTCAATGATGCTATAGAGTTCCCGTTCTCGACCGAGAGACTTCTCAAGTTCATCAATAAGCTGATCATGTTTTTCTTCAAGAGATTTTATCTTAGCATCTTGAAAAACAATAGTCTCTGCTATAATTTTTTTATTTCTGGTGAGTTCCATTTCAATTTTAGATATGGAGCAAAATGTCTCATAAGAGGGAATGTTACCAGAATCTGATAGTAAACAATTCCCACCTCGGGATTCGGAAGAATCAACAAAGGAGTTATCCTTGGAGGTAAGCCAGAGACATTTGGAATAATTAAAACTTTTAGAACTCATTTCTATGCATGTGAGTTTGAGATACACAACTATCCACACAAATCAAATTGCCATAAACACAGACTTACAAGGTCTTAAGTGTGTTTTCCTGCTCTGATACCAATTGAAAAAGCGGGGGTCTAACAACCACACCCAATATTTCGCTTAGCAATCTGTATGGACTAACTCCAATATACTTTCAAGAGAATCAACTAGACAGTCAGACTCAATCTTAAGAAAAGTATATCAAAGAGTTATATCTCAATTTCTCAATTCAATCCGCAATCAAACAAATAGGAATTTGCGAGCCCAATTGAATAAGAGAAATAACTTGAACGGTACCAAAGACCAATGTTCAAGTGTCAATCTATTCAATCAACAACCCAAAGGCCGGATTCAAGAACTGATTGAACTTAACGCACAACCTGTGATATTTCTATTATATAAACAATATAATGCGGAAAAGAAATAACATAGACACCAGAAATTTTGTTAACGAGGAAACCGCAAATGCAGAAAAACCCTGGGACCTAGTCTAGATTTGAAAACCATATTGTATTAAACCGCTACAGACACTAGCCTACTCCAAGTTAACTTTGGACTGGAATGTAGTTGAGCCCTAACCAATCTCACACTGATCAAGGTACAGTTGCGTTCCTTACGCCTCTGAATCCCAGCAGGACTCTGAGCACTTGATTCCCTTAGTTGATCTCACCCAAAACTAAGATTTGCTACGACCCAAAGTCGAAGACTTGATAAACCAATCTGTCTCACACAAAAAAGTCTATTACATAGATAAATCTGTCTCCCACAGAAATACCTAAGAGTTTTGTTCCGTCTTTTGATAAATTAAGGTGAACAGGAACCAATTGATACACCGGACTTATATTCCCGAAGAACAACATAGTAATATCAATCACCTCACAATAATCTTAATCGCATGGTAGCGAAAAAAGATATTGTGGAATCACAAACGATGAGACAAAAATGTTTGTGACTACTTTTTATCTTGCCTATTGGAGAATAAATCTCGAGCAAATCTTAGAGAAGATAGTACTCAATCATGATAGAAAACAGCAAGATCAGAACACGCAACTACAGAAAAATACTTGGGTATGGCTTCAAAATCCCAATGAAGTCTTTAAGTCGTTAATCTACAGGGTTTTGGAGAAAACCTAAGGTTAAAGGAGAATCGACTCTAGTCGCAATTAGTATCACACATGAGGTGTGGGGATTATGTTTCCCAGTTGCGAGAGTTATCCTTTATATAGTCTTCAAATCAGGGTTTGCAATCAATGTTACCTTGGTAACAAAGCATTCAATATTCACCTTTAGATGAAAACCTGATTAGACTCAAGCTAATATCTTTCAACTGTTAGATCGAACTTAGCTTGTTACACACAAATGAAAAGTGACTTCATTTAGATATGAGTAACCGTACCTAAATGTGTGCACCTTGTTGGCTCAACAATAGTTAACCGAAGTTTGCCATATGAACACTTTCATATCAACCTTATTCATCTTAACCATGACTAGTTCAAATGACTCAAATGAAACTAGTTCTAGAGTTGTTCAATTGCTTATATTCTCATAGAAGTATACAAGGCACAATTTAAGCAAAATCAATTTTGATTCACTCGAATCAATTCATGAACATTATAGCCACGGTTTGCAAAAGATTGCATTCCTTATTATATAAATATATTAGTTCATGAACAAACCGATTTTAGAACATAACCTTCTCAAGTATGCGAACGGGTACGCTAAGTGGCCGGACCAAATTTGGGTTTGCCAGTATGCGAACGGGTATGCATACCATCCAACCTCAGTTAAATTCCGGAACTTGAAACTCACGCCAGTACGCATACCGGCATGTATACTGAGTTCCCGGACTTTCATAAACCAACCAGTACGCATACGGGTATGCATACTATGGTTCCCGGACTTGGAATATCTTGCAACAATAAGCATACAAGTACTGATACTGTGCTATATCCAATCATGGTTAATTGTTTAAAACTCCCATTTCAATCATTGAAACATTCTTAGAAGACGACAATAGCAGTCTCACACAAACTATTAACTTCGAAGCAATTTTCAAGTGATCGAATGATCAATACGAAACATTCCGAGTTTACATCAAATGGCTGTCTCATACAAATCATGTAAGATGTTACAAGGCGATTTTCACATGATCATCTTTTGACTTTCGTCAAGAATATAAAATGAACTTGGTTAAAGCGAAAGCATACCAATACTCGAAATATGTAAGAGAGTTAAACTCAGCTCGAAATATCAAACGTGTATAATCGAAGTCTATATAGCTATACGACTTTTGTCTCAAATAGGAGATAAAGTAGATAGACTTTTGAGTGATAGATGAGTTCAAGTCTCCACATACCTTTTGTTGATGAAGTTCCACAAGCTCCCCTTAGTAGTTCTTCATATTCAATCGATGAACGCCGTGAAGTCTAATGCTCAACTACACTTTCTATCCTAATCCGAGACTTAGCTTATAAGTAGACTAGAAATCAAGACTTATAGTTTTAGCAACTAAACTTGACAACAAGCTTGAGATAGCAATGCTTGCGAGTTTGACCGAGCAGTGCTCTAACAGCTACCATGATAACCTAAAAATCCTAATGGATTGAGATACTAGTCTGAATTTTAATATCAACTCAGCTGGCATATACAAGAGAACCAGTGGTCGATTTATTAACAAAACAGTAATAATATTTTATTTTTTCTTTTTCTTTTTTCTTTTTTCTTTTTCAATTTTTTTTCTCCATATATATACTCTGAATGGTCTAATTGGTCTGGTCTCTTTTTTTAGTAACTTAATCACTCTACTTTTTCCTGGAAATGATAGCAATTCGATGCTGGTGTCCCACCAAATCACTTAGAGAATACTTTTAAGTTTGCAAAAATAAAAACAGAAGGTGATATGGTGACTACTCTAAGATATGGCGACGACTATCATATATTTCAAACACCTGAGCTCTGTCCTTTTATGAATAGACTCTATTGTTGGGTTCCTCAACTCCTACAACCACGATGTTTCCATTAGTTTAAGGCACAAGTTTCTATACTTAGGAGTTTATCATTTGTTTTTTTGTTTATATATACAAGGGTATGACCCGTGCCGTAACGGCACGGGATTTAGGATGTTATTGTTACTAAACAAAGTGACTGACCTCAGTCTTCTATCTGATGTTATTCAAAGAAGTGATATGAGTCTTTAGTTTCTATCACACAATGATATCATCTTTTCACCGTGTATTCAAGGTTCGAAATTAACACTTTAGGAAGCATAGAATGAAGGATAAACTGATAAACTATTAAAGAGATTCATTCACATAAGAACGATTATTGCTTCAAGATCCAAAGCTCAAAGCTTGATACATTAAAATTTTCAAGGCCTTTTTTGTGGCAAAAATGAATAAATATATATGTTCAAGGCCTTTTGTCCTTTTCTTTTTTAACTGGACAGTCTGTAGGAGACTCTGGACCTTGTATTTCTTTCTTTTAGCTACAAAACTCATGGGAGCATCAAAGTCTTATTCTCTATAAACAACACTAAAATCTTATTCCATAAAATTCACGTCAGAACCAAAGTTGTTGTATTGATCAATCTTTGTCACTTGAAAGCTTGGAATATTGTTATCTGGTAATCAACCTCGACATTCAAATTTGCTCGAAGGCCACAACCGCTTAATTATTTATTTTCCTGAATTAACAATAAAATAAAAGTGAGTACACCGGTGTCATGTGCATGTGCAATATCATGTTATGGTTACTATAATAGCAAACAAAAATAAGGGTCAAAAAATATAATTGGGCCCAAAGCATCAAAATTTACAACCTCTCATTCTCTTCATAGATAGACACAAACAACTGCGATATTGAATTATAAATTATGCTTTTGAGGTATGGACGTTTTGCTAAAGACAGATAAAATGCAAGGGTATATCGGATTAAAAAACTCCTCTATAATAGTTGTTGTAATGAGAATGTCATGAACAAAGGACGGCAACAACCTGAAAAATCATGGATGTGGCATGCAAGTTAAATGGTAGAGTAGTTTGTTAATACATACTGAGACTTCGTCATAGATAAGGGCCTTGTATAGTGTAACTCGAGAAACATTTTGATAGATAAACTCTTGTTTAACACAAAAGTATGTATTTC
The DNA here is from genome assembly GCA_023531105.1 of Papaver atlanticum. Lineage (NCBI taxonomy): Eukaryota > Viridiplantae > Streptophyta > Magnoliopsida > Ranunculales > Papaveraceae > Papaver > Papaver atlanticum. Next base: position 1,675,693 of record JAJJMB010011511.1, on the reverse strand, counting down.
ATAGCCATGGTATGATCTGGATGAAAGAGGCTTCAGCGTTATTCAAATTTCAAGTTGATCAACAAATTTTTGAAGTTGTGCTTAGATTCGATTGATTGCAGTCAATTCTACATAATATCTTAAGATTTTAACTGATCAGGTTGGAAAACATACACTAAACAATGAAGGTAAATAATCCCATCTGTCGTCAGCCAATAAGTTCAAGACTCTCACCTAGGCTACTGCATCTGTTAACATTTGTTGGCCTGCACATGGTTTTGTTAAGATCATGCGTTCATGCATGAAGAAACTTTGTAATCAGTAAGAAATGATACATGTAATATATAAAATATAAAGTCATGCAATAACTATAGTCAGTCAGAAACTTATGCTGTAGGATGAATCCAATTTCATCTTTTAATAGCTTTTAAGTTTGGAGATGGCTTATCTATTCTATGAACACGGAGTGTCCAGGGAAACTTTACCTTTTTTTGCTAGGTAGTGTCATTTGTTGTGGCGGCATGGCTTTGGGGCATTTGCGTTATACAATCATTGATTACTTTGATCAAGGAAATCAAAATCAGAATCTATTAAGATGACTGCATAAATATGATACATTTCTCTGATCTTTGTAACTTCAGGAATATCAGTTTGCAGTAAATTTTGGTGGCATTGGTTGATGACTTCATGACAAATAAAACTTTCCTATATAGAGCAACCGGGTTGTTTATGGTTCGAGAAAGAACTTTCCTATGCAACTAAAACAGGCGACTAAGCAAATCCATGTCATCAAGATTTTTGTTAACCTCAAAAGGGATGAGAGTGCATCTTCTATAATTAAAGTAACTAACCATTTGTGAATACATAAAGAGCCAATATGCATGTTCAATCTTATAAATTGAGAAATGATGAGATATCGGTAATTGTACCTTAAGATTTATAGTATCAGATATTGAATCAGTAAGATAGGTGTTGATACTTTTGCTGAGAGGATCCACTCGCAAACAATTCATCTCTTTATAGTTCTTTAAGATGGGGAATTGTATCCAATTGAGAGGTAAGGTTTACATGTTGTGAAGACTCTCATGTTGTCTTACATGGGTCTAAGTGGTTGTGGCTTTGTTGTACTTCCTCGCTATTCGGTTGGCAGAACAGTCTGTAGAAATGAAATATAGAATTGTGAAAACTAATTAGTAAATTCCACTCCGTGCCACACGACAGTAAATAAACCTATACTCATATATATATTGTTTAGCAAGCTAAAGTGAAAGTTGTAATTAACTGTACATTTGAAAGCGCTCGCGATAAATTACCCCAAGCCTTTCCACAAATCCTGTACCATTAGGATTTTAACCTGAGATAACTGCCAATGCATGATTTCAAACAAATTAGCACTTACTTGTCTCTTATATCAGTTAGTTCAGGAGTGCTCTGCCTCAGGTTGAAATAGATTTTTGTCATATTACAGAGCTTGGTGTTAACAGCATGGTCTAAAAATAGATATATGGTATTTGAATATGAGGGAACTGTTACGAAACACAGGTTATACCTTGGTTCTTTTTAACAGACTCTTAGTAACAACGACAACACGTGGTTGCTCAACTTCAGGATGATGTATGTGATGGCTAAGCTCATTGATTGATTCATCCCACGGGGTAATATTCACACTAAAACCACTGCATCAACAAATAGGCGTACATTAGAGTCATATTATCGGGATAATTAAAAGCCAACTGAAAATATTTCCTTTATATGCAATACATGTCAGCCCCACCTGATGTTATGGAAAGTAAGATCATGGATCCTGCGCACCTTCGGAGCCTTTGTGTTTGAAGAACACAGAACGTTTGCATATGTTAACACACCATCATTTGATTCTAACAGGGTCATAAAAAAAAAATAGTGTCAAACTAATAATCACTTGAAAATGTAATCTGCACTAAAGTTTATATTAAATGTAATACAAAATAAAAATATGGAGCAAAAAGGACTTACATTTTCTTCAAGTAACAACAAATCCAAACTGGTAACTGCTTTGATATCCTTAAAGTCGACTACATGCCCCTTACAGGTGTGCGTAACTTGAATCTGGAAGGACTTCCCTTTTCTAATATCAGGTAGCATCTTGATAGCCATATACTTGGTAACTGTTTTTTTTTTGGGAGAGTTATATCATTGTTGAAGCTTGGTATAATCACGGGCTCAACAAAATGCTTAAGCTAATTAGCAGCTCAGTGCTACCAAACATGGTGAAATTAATCAGTAAAAGAGAAAAACAACAACAACAAAAACCAAAAATCAATATTGAAGGGAAACCAACAACAACTGATGGCAACTAATCCCTTAAATACATTAATACATTAAGATACTCTAAAATTGAAGGGAAACCGAAAACCCTAAAAAATGAAGAAACACAAAATGGGTAATAATAAGATGGTGTTCATTGTTGATTCTACTAATTTACCCGAGAAGGATGCTGTTTTCTCAACAACAACAACAACTTGATGTGTTTTATAGTTGTAGTGGTAAAAAGGTTCGTTGCTCGAACTTGTGAAGGATTTTTAAAAATTAATTAAAATTGTTTCAATAATAATGAGAAAATACCGAGACTCTGGATTCCACCATTGACCAATTAATTGATAAACTCTAATCAATATTCATGCAATATTATTCTTTAAAGTGATTCTAATATTTGCCTCTAATAGATTTTTGAAGTA
>JAJJMB010011511.1:1648738-1672597 GCA_023531105.1 Papaver atlanticum | reverse complement strand
GCCTCGGCTAAGGGGTTTAGCTCCTCATATTAACCACTTGCTCAAAATACATATTTGGTGTTCAAAAGTTGATTAAAAGAGTGAAAAGTGCTAAGCAGCGGATTCTGTAACAAATATAATTGTTACAGAACCTATTCATACAGAGAACTGTTGCGAACTGAAGCTAACTGTTGGAAAAATTGTTACAAAGGGTATATAGTTTGAAAGCTACGGTCATAGTTTCTACGACTTTCTTTTACTGCTGTTCTGTGTTCTTCGTCTTCTCCGGCCACAGTTGCACCAGCAGAAACACGATTTCTTCCAATGATTTTTCTGGCTTCTCTAAGGCTCTAAACTTTCCCCTAAACTTTGTTGCTTGTCAATATGACTCGAATCAACCTATATATATCCACCAAACCCCAAAATCACTCGAGTTAATCCAAATCTTTTCGTTTTTTCTTCACCGCACGTTACGGGATTTTAAACTTATTTTTACGCGTTAACTTGGTTTCCAAACTCTCTCAAACTCTCTCAGGATTGAATAAGGACTCCATACACTCCAATCTTGCCGTAAACTCTTCACAAATTCTTTTGTAAACCGAAAATAACTCAAATCGTGAATTCTCCCTGTTTTGCTCCAACATGGATTTCTATCCCTGTTTAATCGATTTTACAGCTCATACAATACTTGTTTATCCTTAACAGGGTTAATCCAACGAAAATCAGCCCTTGAATCTCCTTAAAAATCATCCAAAAATCAAAACAGAAATTCTGTTTTCTGTAAAAGTTTTTCCCGCCATTTTTTTGTTTTGAAAATTTGAGAAGAAATGTGACCTCCCCCTATCCAGTGCCGGTCTGTGCTTAGCAGCTGCTTGGAAATGGGTTACCCCTTATCCAAAATGAGAGTTCGAATAGCAAGTGTCCTCCCAGGAGCCTTTAGTAACTTTTCGAGCCAATTTTGCCGTAAAAGCCTATTTCTCCAAAAACACCTACAAAGGGATAAAATAACAAAATTAGTACAAAAATGGGTACTAACAATATATACAATAGAGATGAAAATAGACACATAAATGCGTGTATCACAACTGATGGCAACTAATCCCTTAAATACATTAATACATTAAGATACTCTAAAATTGAAGGGAAACCAAAAACCCTAAAAAATGAAGAAACACAAAATGGGTAATAATAAGATGGTGTTCATTGTTGATTCTACTAATTTACCCGAGAAGGATGTTGTTTTCTCAATATGGCCTCTACCAACAAAAATATGCAACCATTTTTTAAAAAAATCAAGAGAATCAAATAAAAAATAAAATACAAATTCAAGAAAATTAACAAATGAGAAAGACAGTAATTACCGAGTAGTCTTTAGAGAATATGGTGCAGAAAGAAATGGAGAACCCTGGAAAGATAACCATTCTTGAGGTTTATGTAGGGGAACATTTCAAGCAACGAATGAAATTGATTAGCCGGATCTGAATCAAAGGAATTTAAGGTCGAAAATAATGGTGTTAAATGTTAACGGGTTGTATTATACTGTAACGAACGGAAAAGGAGAAGTCGAGTAAAAGCCTCATTTTTCTGTAACAGACGGAAGAGATAACAGGAATAAATGTCCACAATAATGGTGGTGTTAATGTGCCAAAACACCACTCGGTCCCTAATTGTATCTTGGGCCATCCTTTGTGTGTCTGAAATGTAGATCTTCATTATGTCTATAACTGTATCTGGACTGTCCTTTATGTGTCCAAAATGTAGATACCGTCGATATAGAAAAACACCATTGTCCCTTATAATATATATATATATACACACACACAAGGGAAAACTAACAAGGCTTAAAACTCTATATGAGAAACACTCCCCCACACTTAAGCTTTACATTGTCCTCAATGTAAATTTAGTCATTCAAAGTAAAATTTAAGGTGGTAAATTCCTAACATGATATGCAACAAGAAATAAGAAATCAAAAAGTAAAATAAAATTAAAACATGACAAGAGAAAATAAAATTAAAACATGATATGCCAACTGCTCGTCTCTTCACTTTTCCTTAAAAACCAGCAAATCGTTTTCACCCATCAACAGATTGGCGACCACAGTGGGAGATTAATCTCCCGGTTGCAATTCCAATTTTCTCAAAGATGGTCGATCTTAGGTCAGGCTCAGTTACGAATCCTAACCCCTAAATCAAACATTGCTAGCACTAGCAACAATGGTGGTACTCCAGTCACTCTTCCCAATCCCAACAACGGCGCTACTGATACTACCCCTCAAACCAACAATACCGGTGTACATGCTAAAACCATCGGTACAGGTCACAATCCTCTCTTTGGCCGAGTTTCTGAAGAAATCAAAGAAGATCCACCTACCATAACAGATCTCATGAAGGTTCAGGAAGTTATCGCCAAGAATTAGACAATATGGCTGCAACACAGAAATAGTTGTGCACTTACCTCAAGACTCTCACAGACAAGTTGTCGCCTAAACAAGCTCAGCCCCAACGTTAGTCGAAAAAAGGAAAAGCTAAGGAAACATACTCAAACGATGATCCTGAAATCTCCCCAATCCACATCCTGAAAGATGATGAAGTCCGCAATGCTGCCGGTAATCCACCAGAAAAAGGAATCATCAAGTTTCATCATTCGTGAAGATTTAGAACACTTTTTGGAGAATCGAGGAAAAGATAAGGCATCATATGTCCAGTGTTACCAACCTCCGTATCCTTCTGCCATACAGAAAAGTTCCTCTTCCAAAAGGTTACGCCTCTCCAACATCCACACTTTATGATGGAACTGGCAACGCCCGAGAACATGTCTCACGATTCCTGCAGTCACCGGGCGAGCATGAGTACAACCATGTTGTTCGTTTGAAGGAATTTTCAAAATCTCTGACGGGCAGAACATATACATGGTACAATAACATCGCACTAGGAAGCATCGCCAGTTGGGGAGAAATAATTAATGCTTTCTACAGAAAGTATTTTTTTGTTTCAGAACTAGTCACTCTCTCTGATCTGGGAAGAATGTTTCAGAGGAACAATGAACATCTCAATGATTACGTGAAAAGATTCAGAGTCCAAGCTCTGGATTGTCATGATCCAAATTTCACTGAGCAGCAACTCATAGACTTATGTATCAATAAAATGATCACTATCTATAGAGATTTATTGGAAAATCTTAGATTCTAAACTTTCTCAGAACTTCATGAAGCAGTAAAGCGATCAGCAACCACCGCGCCTGCTTTACTAGAAAGAACAAAGTCTACAAAGATTGAGGAACCTCGTGGAACTCGCGACAGCCGACCTGGTTAACAAACAATACAATCTCCAACCTTCCACGAATGTTTTTGTTGAATGAGCGAAAGGAAAGCCGGGGCACCACATCACAAGCATGCTTATCCAATGTCATAGGCTCCTTCGAAAGCGTAAAGAAATGATAACCAATCTTTAAATGCACAAACCTCGACCCAGCCTCAACAAATGGGAAAATGATCAGACAGAGTCAAACTTCTCTCTTTCCATTGAATAAGTGATCGAGTTACTAGAAGTCTGGATTAAAGATGGTGCGATTGAATTTCCATTCTTCAGGAGAGAGCCAACTGAAGAAGAAATGGAGAACCCCAGGTATTGCCGCCTTCGTAAGTTCATCATTCATCCAACAAGTGACTACAGTGTTTTGAAGCGCATCTTCAAAGAGAAGGTTGAGCCAGGAGAGCTTCAACCGGGGACTGAATGAGTGTACAATGAGCCTCTCCAAATAAGGACATCAATCTCTCTGAGCAACCTTTCAACGAAGAAATTCAATCCTTGGTAGAGCATATATGAAGACGTTTATCCATCTCGGAAATACTCCCTGAGCCTTCAGCCACAGATAAGGAGATGCATGACTGGGGACTGCTTACCATAGCCAATCTCAAAGGAAACGAAATTGGAAGAACGTTGATCGATGATGGTACTGCCGTCAATATTATTCCACTGAAGATGCTCAAATATGCAGGCATCACTCGATGAGAAGCTACTCATGCTTCATCTCAATCAGGGATCATGAAGGAACGCTCAGAGATGCTTATGGCTACATCATTCTCAAGATGAAAAGAGGCTCAACCTGAACAGAAACCAAATTTACATAATCAAGGAAAATCCAGGATATGACATGATCCTCAGACGAACATGGCCACATGCACATCTCTCTATTGAAGAAAATCCTGACCCGAATGACTTGGTGAATTCTCCATCGTCATGGCACTTAGAAGAACTTCAAACTCTGATGGGGATGAAACAATAACCTGGAGATGATGCATTGACATTCGTCAAGAGATACTGCGCTCAGGAAAGTCTCATTCCACCCATGTCTATGCCATTTATTCTCCCACATGCTCTCATAGCATTGGAAATCAATGCTTCTAGTAACTTTGCTGTTTAAAGACGCCCGAATAGGTGGCTTCACCGCTACAATATTTTACCAAGTGGCTGAGTCCGACTCCTCTTCAAATTAAGGACCGCACTGGGATGATCATTACCGAGATGATGTCCAAGTATGGCAAAGAACACTTTGGGCATTTATCCATAGCCTTGCAGGAGTGTCCATGTGTGCCACAAAATCAGAAAGCTCTGATGTCTGCACAAGTGTTGAATCCCACTATCACAAAGAAAAGAATACCGAATCAACAGAAGATACTCGGAGCCGAGACGATCAAGCCTAAGATATTCGACGCTTAAGGGATGTGACGCTTCAACACACAATCATTTAAGGTTTGAAGCATTTAATATTTTCTTAACTTATCCGTTATTTTCAATTCCTCCAAAATATATACAATACTTGCATTAAGTAATTGAATCTATCAAACCAAAAGAAAATACCTTAATAAGTGCTTAATTTACATGTTTAGATTGTCAATTCCATACTTATTTTAGCTATAATGCTTTCATATTACTTGTTATTATGATTATTTTCTATTTTATGTGTCATATCAGGTGAATCATCCAAAAAGGAGATACGAAGTGCTTAAATGAGCAAGGAAGTGGAGTCTATCAATGAAGGAAGGCCAAGGACCAAATTCAACTCATTAAAATCTAAGAGTTATTCATACCATCTTGAAGAGAACGAGAATACGAAGAGAACGGCGAAATAATGAGGTCATTTCGAGTTCGGACGAAGAAGTTACAGCCAAAACAGTCGAGACGAAAGATGACGATCTACGACACAACTTTCGGTATTGCTTTGGGGAATTTTAGCAATACCGAAAGTAGCCATATTTCGGGCAGAGAAGGTGTATTTTATATCCCAACTTTCGGTATTGTTTTGGGGAATTCGACAATGCCGACTGAGACAAACCTATGGGGTCCCTTTTGACGTATTTTGACTTCCAATTAAAGGAAACTTGGTCCCGGAAGGATTCTAAACCTAATTTTGAGAGTTCTATATAAGAAGACATCCAGAGCCTTAAGAATAGATCCTTTTATCACATCACATACCATATCCACCTCCCATATTACATCTTTTACACATCAAAACCTAGGGTTTACCCCTTTAGGGGGAACCTATGTGTAGCTAAACCTTTGTTGATTAAGGATGAATTCAATGTTATAGCATGAAGCTTTATAACTATACAAGTTTGTTCGGAGTTTTAATCATCTAATCGTTTGTCTTTACCATGTATAATGTTTATGAGTGATTCCTAGATTGATTTGGGATGCATACTAGATTAGTCTATTGATTGTTCTATCGCTAGTAGAAGTTATGAGATAAGTAATCGTCAATTGATTCTCTACACAAGTATACATCGCGAGACCTTGCAGAGGGATTCTATGGAGAAATTGCGAGTGAAGATAACATCAGCAAGTGGACCTTGATCTAATAGTTCAACTACTGGGATCAACCTAAATTCATAAAGCATAAAGCGTTCAATTGAATTACACCTTGAGTGATCTACTACTTGGTGGTTCGTTGAATAGAATCTGGTAGTCGAGAACTTCTGTATCCAGTGATAGAAGGAGTTTTGGGGATAATACTGATCTAGATGTTATTTTACGGTTGGTGATGAATGGTTCTGATGAAGATAGATAAGTATAATAATTCTGTCAACGCTTGGTAACGGTGAAGGACTCCTTGATCATTTATTTCTTTTCTTATCTGTTTCTTTTATTTATCTTACAACCAATCCCCCATTGTCTTTTACTTTATTTTGCTGATTCAAATAACCTATCAATTACACAACTCTTTGTGGGAATGATCTCTTATTACAACTATATTATTATTTAATTAGTGAGAAATATCTTGATTAATTTGTGGCACTTACGACACGCATCAAATTTTGGCGCCGCTGCCGGGGAGCAGTTGCTAATTGATCTGTTATTTGTTTTAGCTTGTTTTTGTTTGTAGATTTTTTGTTTTATTTTGTCTTTTGCTCTTGTGAGTCGTCATATTTCCTTACGAAAATACCATGTACGGAGCACAAGATCACTCATATGATAGTGGTAATCAATATGGTTTTGAATCTCAAAGTTATGATAACTACCAACCATACCATGGGTATAATCAAAACCAATCTTTTGGCTATGATCAATATCCTATGAAACCTTTTGGTTATTCTCATGCATATCAACAACCTTATGACGAGCATATAAGTGAACAATCACAAGGATGGGAGGATAGTTATGCTACTAATCATGTTTCCTCTAGTCTTGCAGATTTAATACAACATTATATATCTTAATATGATGACGTTATAGAGGAAGGTTCATCGAGATCGCAAAGCTTAGATAATAATCTTAGCTTAGAAGATACTATAAGGCATCACATTGAACAACATGAGCAACACTATAATTGGGAAGAATCACATCGATAAATTCAAAGGAATTCAGAGAAATTATACGAACAAATTGCTCAACTCGGTAAATATAGGGATTAAGAAGAAGTATGGCCTCAAAACCAAAACTATTCCGAAATTCTTATGGACGACAAAGAATATTTTGAAGATGAGCAACCTTTGGAGATTCCATATACTAATGATGGAGTTATTCCAACTCCAGATCGTAATAATTATCATTCGCCTATTCAAAAGGAGGAGCCTTGGTATGACTGAACCATTCTTATGAATGGTGTAACATACTCAAACGCATATCAACGTTACAATGAATATCCGGATTACAATGTTTTCATGCCAGTTGATTTGCAAGAAGTAGACCCAATTATTCCTTCGTCGGAGACTCATATGGAAGATTCTAGTATTTGCACCAATGAACTAGACTTTTTGGTGGAGGATTCCGATTCCGATGATGAGATTGTTGAAGAGATAAAGATTGAGAATGAAACCAAATTGATTGAAGTTGTGGAAGACCCAATTGAACTTGTCAAAGATTATAATGATGCTGAGATTTTGATTGAAGCAGAAATTATGAGTTCGATAGAGGACCATGATATACTTGAGGTAAATAATTCACTAGAGATAAATAATGAAGATCTCGAACAAGGTTTGTCTAATCCCTTACATAATTTTATATCTATTGATCCTTTCCAACCAATTGAAGTAGCTTCTCAAAGAGTTATTAACCCAACTTTTAGGAAAATACATCACTTAGGATTGGAGTTATGTGCTTCCAAAGTTTTAACGGATTATTTTGCTTCTAAGTATCCACCACTTGATGTGTTTGATTCTAGCATTGTGCAGGTTCACCAAGCTGAGGAACCTTTTGAAGTTCCCGAATTCTATGTTCTCTATCCACTTCCGAGTGTAGAAAGGACCAAGTGTGGGGGAAACTTCAATAAAGTGATAACTTCTATATTTATATCTTGTGCTAATGTTTTTGTGAAGCTGTTATTAGAATTGCAGATTGTTTTCTGGGCGGACTACCATATTTTCAGATTGTTGATTTATGGACAATAACCAGAAGGTCAGGCTGAGGACGTTAAACTAAGCGCTGAATGGGAGGCAACCCATTGGTTTTGTATTTTCAATCCTTTTTGTTTTTAGTTTTCTTTTTTTGCATATCATATTAGGATTTGCCACCTTGATTTTACTTTAGATGACTTAATTACATTGAGAACAATGTAAAGTTTAAGTGTGGGGGAGTGCTTTGATATTTTCCATATAAAGTTTTTCATTTTTTTTTTGTAAATCACTGTTATAAAAAAAAAATGTGTACTTTGTCTTTGTGATCAAATAGTCAATCAATGAACAGGATTTACCGAAAATTGTCATCCGGTGGTCGGAATCATCCGGATGGAATTTGACTTCGACGGCCAGGAATGATAGGCTATGTTACGTGGAATGCCTTTTATGGAACCAGCTAATTCCGATCTCTTGGCTACCACAATCAAAAGTCGGAATAGGCTTATCTCTTTTCTCCCTCTCTCTCCTCTCAAAAGTCGAGCTCAAATTCTCAATGGAGACTCATTCACTGCACGAAGAAACACGGATGTCAGGTTTTAAGATTTCAACCCTAATTCTCCCCCACTTTATTTAGGTTTTAGTCTGATACTAAAAATCCCATCGTATTAAAAAATTTAGGTTGAACTTTTACTTCATAGCAGTCTTCCAATTTAAATTGTTTAGGTTGAATTTTACTTCAATGATAGCAGTCTTCCGAGAGAAGAGTTTCTGAAGAAATAATTAGTGAAAGTGAAGATAGATTTATCCTTTTAATCTTCCAGGAGAAAGAAACCCTAGATTCAGGGCATCTGTGTGATTTGAAACCTGATCTTCTCTTTCCACCTCTTTGTTTTTTTTAATATCAGATTCTCTTTCTACCTCCCCGATTCCTTTTCCTCTCCCCCACACAAAACCTAGACCTTTGCTTCTTTGGTTTATGTTTTGATTGTTTTTTCTTTTTAATGTATTGGTTAATGATTTATTTTTATTTTTATTTTGTAGGTGAAAAGAGACTGATTCAAAGATGGGATGATTTTGGTTGGTATCCTTGAGTCTTTCCTTGGTTGCTTGCCTTACATATATTTAGTTTGGATAGCGTAGTATCTGTTTGGGTTAACATATTGGTGTTTTGTTAACATATTTAGTCTTTCATGTTCTTATAAAATTTTGTTGAATTTTAATTTGTTGACCTTGCATAATCCTTACATTTGCGTTTTCCGCTGATGATTTCACTTAATCATTCCATGGTTCAAAAGGATATTGTGATGTTTCTGATGATGTATCATAAACCTTTTCATAGCGCTTATGTTTTGATAGAAGTGTATTTCGTTTTCACAGTATAATTTTCATTATTTTCTAAGGAAGTTATTTTGGCTGCGTGCTTCACAGGTAGAGATCTTTAAACAAAAATAAAGACTTATGGATGCTTTCAGATTTGAGGGCAGACTTAGAGACATGGGAACTTTCCGTATATTCAGGTTTGTTTATCCCTCCAAAAACCTATCAAAGATTGAGTGGCTATGTTATAAGTCTCTTTCTTCACTTTGACATTTGTAGTTCTTTTCCCATACCAAGGTATATATCCTAGCATCATTTTCCACTTAATTTACTTAGTCGGTTTATGCGTTGTAGATTAATGTGAGAGAGTTGTAGGTTTCTTTGTGTAGTATTTGATGCTTTCCGTTATATATTTTGTACCTGATGTGTACCATTTGATGCCATCACTTTTATTATTCATTCAAGTGAAATTCCTTACACAAAGCACATGAATTGAATTAGACATTGCTTCGTATGTTTCATTCTGGACGCGACTATAAAATTCACATTTCTGCCTGCTCTTTGGATGTATAATTATCAGTGTATGTGCCTTGCACGCGTTTCCTTATTGGTCTTTGTAGTGGCTGTAATTTCAGATTTTCGGGTATTTTCATTTTCCCAACTTTCTTCAGTTATTACTGGCATGTTTTGTCTATATCCACAGTCCTTCTTTTCTCAAAATCCACTCCTTATACAGTAAGTGTTTTACAAGTCTCTACTTTGCCAACATTTGGGTGTGTTAGATTTTTTCTACAGATACGTCCTTGCTCCTAAATCATGGCCATGGTATGATATTTTGTTTATAGGCAAGTGATACGAGGCAACAAGTGAAGGCACTTGCTGCTATATTTATGTCGATAAATAAAAACTCAGATTCACTTTGAAATTCAGTTATAGGTTTGAAATTTGAGTAGTAATTGTATCCATATTAGTTCTGTACTGTTACACTATGTGATTGAATTTTGATTTTTGGATTCTTATGTGTTTCAATTTTTGTTCTTTTTAGGAGATTTGTGATATTTGATCTTTCTTTTGATTTATGATATTTGATTTTTCTTTTCATGTTGATTGGTGTTTTTTTTTATATCTAAGAATTCAAATCTTTAGTGTACCTGTTCGGTGTCTAATTTGGGTTTTTACTTAGATGTTGGTGCAGGCAAGGCAAGTGAATCCTGACAAATATCCTACTGATCGTGAAGCTGCTGAAAGATTTCAGGTGACTGCATATACTATATTGTTTTTTTTTTAATCTTTTGGGTTAATGAGTGACAACATTGTGCTTACTGTGTAGTGCAAAAATATTTAATTACTTTTTGTTGCTGAGTTAATTAGACGCGAGTCCAGGCTAAACAATAACATTTGTTTATCTGAATACCCATAATATTTTGATGTCCTTTTCATGGTTCAACCTCTAGCATATTCTTTAAAATTTCTCAATACTCTGTATATTTAGTCATTACTGATTTACTACATTGATCATTGCTCAGTATGGGAGTCTTTTTTTCTGTCTTAATCGTCACATTAGTCATTACTTATGTTCCTTTTAGCTAGCTGCTCTAAAATCTCTGCTACCTTATGACACATCATATTTTCGCACATGATTGACCAACGGACGCCAATACACTTGGGTTGGTTTACACTATAATTTCAGAATACCTAAACATAATTAGTCTTTCTTTTTTGGGAAGAGCATAAGCCTTTGTGTTTGTATTTACCTGCATGTTAGGTGCTATATAAAACCGAGCATGGCCACTGTAATAGTGTAATCTCAATAGTAAGTTACTTTGGTATTCCCTTCACTTTTGGTTTAGTGGAGTGGTCAGCTAATTGCAAGACTCCAGTTTCATGGAATACGGCAAAGAAATAGGAAGGAGGCAATAATATGGTGGAATGTTCTTGAGTTTCATGCATGTATGGATTCTTAAATCTGAGCCGACAACAATGCATTCAAATTTTTAAATTTTGGTGAATAAAAACTGAATTATGTTTGTTTCGTGAAGTTGGTTAACATTTGGAGAATAGTATGTTGCACCAAGCTAACTTCGGTGGTTTCTTCATATTATTTTGTAGAGAATTGGCTGAGTTTAGACCACTTACAGGGGTCAGCTGTGTTCGCCGCTACTCACCCTACCCGCTACTGTGTTACCTTCTGTCGACACAGTGGCTAGAGCAGGCACGTTGGATCTATTATCTCTCTCTCTCTCTACTACCATTAGAGTCACAAACTTATAGTAATTAACTACGTAGTTCTGATCACTTTTTTTTCTCCCAGTAAGGCGTCTTGATCACCTCTGAATGGAATAAGAATCTTCAGTGGGTGTACCAACTTTCCTTGAAGCACGTAGAAGGGTCGCGTTCGTTACAAACTTTGGGTTCATATTATAGTCGCAATTTTTTTTAATTTATTAGTTACTCAGATTTTTTGATCGACTAATTCTATGTTCGTCTTTTATGGGTTCCGTTAGGGTAACATGGCAAGTGATTATTAGGGAAAAGAAAAGTTTCTCAAAAGTTTTGATTCCTCATCTTCCTGATATGGGGAATCCGTTATAATTGTAAAGACCCATATCGTCTTACTCTTTTATAGATTTATGTTCAAGCAGTTTCATCATTCCTTCTTCTCATCAGTGGAACAGTTCGGCTTTGAATTTATCTTTCTTTTTGTACTTCCATTTGCTTCGAGTGGGACCTAGCTACATGTGGGGTGGAGGGGATTGCGAAGTACATTTGTCTCTGCTTCATTTTCATAATTGTTGCGATTGCAGAGGTTTTTCTTAAGGGTGGGTTTGTTCGGGGACCTTTTCTTAATGTGTCCCGAGTTCATGCAGGTACGGTTTTTTTTTTTTTATCTGTCAACACTGAATGATACTCTTATATTCGCTGATATTATATTTTTTCTACAATCTTTTTTTGGGGTTTTAGCTACATTCGGCATGCTAACGCCGTCTTTGATATTATTGACAAAAGCGGCCTTAGAATTTTTTTTAAGGGTGGTCTTCTCAAGGGGCAGGTAAGTGACATATTTTACTAACTAAACTTGAAAATTAAGAAAGTAAATTTCTAGGAATTGCTTGAGCTTATAAAAGAATTTATCTACTCTATATGAAATAAACAAATACCATAATACTACGTCAAGCCATCTTTTCGTGTTTTATATTCTTAAATGGGTCCCCTCCAGTATGTAGGATGAAAAGGAATCAGGTAGTCTATTTTAGAGCCACAACAAATGACCCAGCTATTCACCGGTTGTTCAGTTTCCCTCGGTATTTCTGATTAATCTAAGAGAAACTCTTGCTTGGTACTTGCTTGAAATATATGCCGATCTCATTTACTGATCTGAATAACCATTTCTTTGGAGTAGCTATCGGCCACCTTCTTTTTAAATTTTTGTAACACATTACAACTACTAAGCTGTGTGTAATGTACCTGTTGTCCCAATAGTTTAAAATTATATATATACCTTTGGGTCTAGATCATATTTTGCAATCGCATGAGCAAGAGTACAGGCATGACTTCTGTGGGGCCTATGTACCTTTTATCTCTTGAAGTTGAAGTAACAGATAGCTTCAAAGCTATTGCAATTTTATGTTGGTCAGCATTGTATGCGAGAGGTTACTCCGCAGTTCGTTTTATTTAAAGTCTTTTTCTTTTGTCGTCACAAAGTTAGACTAAAGAAATGTTTCAATCTTTCGGAATGTTAGGAAGCATATTGTGTAAGGTGTTAAAAAATAGGTGGTGCAAACATGAAACCTAGAAGATGATTTAAACTTATTAACCTCTTTATCATTGATTAAAGGTTGTATACTTGTTTGCTTAAGCAAATTATTTGGTTATTTTTGTTTGAGATACTGGATCTGTACTCCACACCTTCATGCATCATCCATCTTCAGTTCTTACAGTTGGGCTTAATTTACAAACCAGTGTTGATTGATTGTTAATAAGTAACATTCTTGCTTTAGCAGGGAAATCACCAAAGAGTTTCTGCACCTTCATTACCCTTCTTCTTTTATATTTTTTTGTTTGGTAAAGACCCTAATGTTTTTTTGTTTGGTTAAGACCCTAATGTCATAACAAATGTTCTCATCACTAGAACTGTCGGCACACTTTTCTTAATCAGAGGATTGCACCGTCGTATCATCTTTATATATTCATGGCTTTCATTTGCAGGTTTATTGAACGGATTAATTTCTTTTCCTTTTGGAGAGGTAAAACATTACATGGGAAGTCAGTTTAGGTTTTGAAGTTGGCCGCTACTCATTTTGTTGCAATAACTCTCTTTCCTCCCTGTATCTTTATTTGAATCCCTATATTTATACAAGAACATTTTGTATGCTTCAAAAAAAAAAAAAAAAAAAAAAAAGACTAGAACATTTTGTATCAATTTTATTTTTCTAACGTGTTATTTGTTTCATTTTGCAGAATTTGGCTTTGTATAATCACGGGAAGGAGAAACAAGCAAGGAAGGTATATATTTTGGCCTTTATTCTACTTGTACTATTATGTTGTTTTTCTCCACTATCAATTTTATGCACACTTCAAAATTCTTTTGTCTCATATTTGTTTGTTGCGAGTCACAATGATTAATTTAGATATGTAGTTTATAAATGTTTGTGGCGTTATTTAGGCTTGGATTTTATAATCAATGATAACTGATTACCAGAACATTAAGCCACCCGAAGATGTAGTAATTACTAATTAGACCCCATAGTTGGCTATGAACTTGAGCGAGGTTTGTGAAATTTGTCATGTCAGAAATATAGTAAGAACTGCAAATATGTCTTTCTTTTGCATTTTCTCTCCTCGAAGTAAGGTTTTTGTTTGAGATTGACAAATGTTGTGCAAGACTCCATTGATTATTGGACAAACATCAGAAATATACTCTTCAGAGTGAGTTGATTTAAATACTCTAAACTAGGTGAATTTGGATCTACTCTCCCTTAGCTTTCCTTTATAAACTTTTCTGAGGTTTTTGATGGGGTTTTGGGGGTTGGTTTCTTGAATTTTGGTATTTTGTGACACTATTTCTTATTGTTCTTTTTCTTCATTCTCGAACTTGCTATGTGCAGGAAGTTGCTTCAGATGTTTGCTTCATCCTAGGAATGACTGAGTCGACCTTGCTTTAGAAAAATACTAGATCCATCCATGACTGTCTTTGGGATACTGGAATGCTTAGTCAAGTAACCTTGGTTACAGAAATTGGCTTATATTCCTGAATGAACAAACGCAATGCTTAGCTGACTAACTAAACTTCAATTTGTTGGAGATAATAATGTAACAATGATCTGTATGATGGACAGTCAATGTTCCTACGTGGAGGTTGGTGTTGAGTCTTTTGGAAAAGAGTAGAGAGCATATATACACGCGAAGGTTGGTAATACTCTCATCTTTGTTTCTAAAACAACAACCGTATATGATATGATGTAGTTGTCACAACTGAGAGATGAGTAACTGCTCCATTTCAGGTTACGTACATGCGGACACGGACATTTTCCTGACTATATCCATAATTGCATTCATAGTTGGAACCATACCGATGATTTAGCTAAGATTTGCGTTGTGGAGCAATTGTTTTTGTTGTTAAAGCTATCACTGCATAAAGTTTTTTGGCCATTGTTTTAAGATTAAGATACGAGCATTACAACTGTTGCTGCATAAATTATGTTTTTTCATTCGTGAAGTCCCGTTGTTTCTGTTGAAAAGACTAGCACCGAAGGTAAATCCTGTTTCTGTTCCATGCTAAGACAAGTATTTTAAACCACGGATCTGTGGCGCAATGGTAGCGCGTTTGACTACATGTCAGAAGGTACGTGTTCAAATCACGTCAGGTCCATCTCCAATATTTAACCGTGATGTACAAATATATTGATGTTTCTTTTCGTGTTGTATGCCTGCATTTTGAATATGAAAGTAAGTACAGTCCAGTAAAGGTAAATGAAAACCATTAGTCGTTGCATGTTCTTCTACTTTTGATATTTTTTTTTGGAGAATAAATGACGCGTTCGTGCCTTAGAATTATTGATTCACATGCTAGCACGGATATAAATACCACATCGTTATACAGATCAAAAGAAAAAACACCTCTAGGTTAAAGTCTGTGAGCAGCTTTTGCTCGTGTTTAGTCCATTGTGACTAGGTAGAATGATATGCAAGTAAAAAGCCTTGGCCATAGACTTTTTCTAATTAAATTACTATTCAAGAATTGAAATACTAAAAGCATTTTAATTCTAATATAAACTCTTTGTACAAAGCTTGATTCATAACATTGAAAAAAGTGAAAATAAATTATAGGATGTTTGTAATTATGATTCATTAATCTTTTGTAATGGAGGGGGCTATATGCTAAGAACATAGCAGTAGGTATTGTAGTATGAAGAATCCAACCCTGTTCGAATTCTAAAAATTATTTTATTGATTTGATCAATTAAGATTTTTGTCCAACAAGGTCTGAACTCCTTTTTTGCAGCCAGTTTATGAGAAGGTGTTGGTTTTAGTTATTGATTTAGCAAACTCAACCAACATACGTAGATTGGGAATGACTTCACTGGACCGTGGATATAGTTAAGGAAGGTCGAGTCACTGTTGGTTTTATGTTTCTCATTGTTTGAGGTAAATTCGGAAATGGCGACGACCTCTACCAATTTTCAACTAAACAAGTTTAGACGGTTATCTAAACTATTCCATGTAAACACAAGGAAGGAAGATTTATGCTCTTGGCCTTCACATTTTTTATGCATGGTTATCTATGTGATCCTAATTGATCCTGTTACAGGATTTAATTTATTAAACAGTTAAGTTTTTCCTTTTTCTTCATCTCTATCTGTGTCCTTAGCTTTATGGAACCAAGGAGATGTTTCTGAAAGGTAAGAAAGCATCTAAAGGACATGCACAAACGGAAATTCCTCAATTGAGATGAGCTTCGGACTGGAACTGTACGTGCATACATTTTATTCCCAACTATGAGATACTTTCCTTTAAGGTTTTGACCGTTTTGCTGCTGCTGCAGGTAATTTTTATCTGTCGCTTCTTTGAGTACTATCATTCACATATCTTTACCTCTAGGTGATATGTTAGAAACATAATCTAGCACATAGTCAATGCGATCGTGTCGTATATATAAGTCTTAGTGCTCGAAAGATCCCTTGATACATTTAATGCCTTCGTGACACCCAGTTTGCAAGGTTCTGGAAATGGTGAATTATCACTCTCATAACTTGAAGGTTACGTTTGGATGAGTTTATTACTAGGTGGTATTAGTTGGTGTCTTTGTAAATTACAGGACTTTAACTCCCTTCTAAGGTAACTTAATTTTTGAGCAAGTACAAGAATAGGGACGTAACAAGTTGGCTGAATTAGTTGCTAAGAAAGCCAGAATTCGTAATTTAAACTTCTGTAATTTATGATAACTTTGATGTTTTTCTCTAATGATAACATCCTTGAGTGAGCCCAACTTCAAACAAGCTCTAGAAGCATCTCATTGGTACTTCAGGTCTTCAGCAGAGGTTACTCTGATAAATATCATAATAAAGTTTTCAAGGTACAACCACTTTTTCAATTTGACCTATTTTTATAATTTAACTGATCAATAAGGAATGACAAACATCATTAAACTAATAAAAGAGCATTATCATTCTTAATGGGATTGCTCTCATCTTCTTATTAAACTCCTTCGTCATATTCAATTCATCAGGTAAGCCTTCTGTACCCGTGAAGCATAAGACCTTCCAGCATAGCAGAAAACAAACTAACGGTCTTTTTGGTTTCGATAAAAACTATACATGGCCCTGATAAAAATAAAACTATACCCGTATCAATTAGGAGTTTTAAAATAAAATAAATCCAAAGCTCAGGTGCAAACCCAAGATAAAAAAAATTCGGAGTGAAATCCAAAGCTCAAGTGCAAACCCAAGATAAAAAAATTCTGAGTGAAAAAGGAAAATCTTTATTCAAATATGAGAACAATCATGAACAGAATAATAAGGTGCTCGATTTTTATTATGCCACAAAGTTCCTTCAAAAAAAAAATTATGCCACAAAGGGGAATTTTCCTTGACGTTAGCGATAAAAGGACAAAACGGAAACAAAGACGACATGAAAGAGAATCTCACCAACATCGTAGAAAAAATGGAGGAAAATAGGGACAACATTATAATGCATGCACCTTTTACTAAGGAGGAGCACCCAAAATCACCCTCCTATCTTCTCAAGCTAATATATTATTTTGTTGTTAATGATTTGTTGATGACGAGTTTATGTACTATTACGCAATATGATGATTTTTGGAGTTCGTAAATAAATTATCCATAACCCAAGATGATTATTTGAAGGTGTTTTGAAAGCCTATCATCCGAGAGAGAAGGTCTCAAGAGGTAAGCACAACAATGCGAAGAAGAACGTCGAGGACAACAACCATGTGAGCCAAGGGAATTGAAACAACCTAATCATATTCTTAAAGGACACGTTGTATATTGTTCCTACATCTTAAAGTTAAATTCTTTAATAGTCTATTTGACGTAACGAGTGATCAGAAAAGACAAGCTATGCCACAATAAATGTGGTGAATTTATCAAATGCGTGGAGATATATGGTGTTGAAGTCGTACAGTTATATCACCATGATTTGCACCAAATTCTTGGCATTAGCCTTAAAATCCTCGGTATCCCATTATATTAAACTCATATATGGTGTTGAAGATTTTATTAACCATAAACAAAGCTCATATGCAAAGACAAAAAGTTGAGTTGGGTTGTATGGAATAAATTTTTAATTCGAGTACCTATTCAAGGTAACTTCATTTTTTTTTAGCGTCGAAAGAAAAATATCCGAAAGAAGGGTTTATTGTAACATAAAAAACTAATAACATATACAAGATCAAGTCACATCTGATAATCACTTATACCAATAGACAAACACATCTATTTAAGTGTCGATTTAAATATTAAAAAACATGCATTGAAATAATCAACATAAAGTTTCATAACTTCCAACAACATCTAGAACATTTAGAATAACCAAGATTCTAAATCCATGAAATCCATCTAAAATTTGGTTTATCGATCATGTTGTTGAGAAACATAGACTACGAATGACTTGGTGAAGGTACTAGGGTTTTCATCACAAATTTAAAGAAGACAAATAAAAGCTATGGTATTAACATGGATAAAAGATGGAAGAGTGCTACCGATAGAAATGATATGTGTATACATCCATGAATTTTTCCAGTAGAAATTACTAGCCTGCTAAAAAATAGCTAGGAACAAGACTTCAATAACATGTAACACTAATATTTCCTGTATCAAGTGATCTTTCCAATGGATTCCAAACACCACAAGCAAACAAGCAATTGTGATAATCATCATAATGAATAATAGTGCACAAGATAACAATAAGAAGTTATCATGCTGAAGAGATGTACACAATAACATATCATTTGTATATTGTATAATTTGTGACATAGACAAGATCATTCACTAACAAAGTTTAGAATAAAATTGTTCAAAATAATTTCTTAAGAGTAAGTAGATTAAGTTTTTATTTTGCAGTATAATTGATAATGTTATTGGAAAAATATTTCTAGGTGTAACGGAACTGTTGAAACTCATCTTTTCTTCGTTATCAAATATTGATATTCCTTGCAATTCACCAAACATCCTTGAAATATTAAGATCTTAAAATTTTGAGTAATTATGTTAGTTATAATTTTATGATCATATTAAACTTTCAATTGTTGTTATTAATTATCATATACAGCCATTACAATTTAGTCTCGGCAATAAGTCCAATGTAATAGTAAAAAAAATAATTCAACTTTGGTGTTACCAAAGGGTTTTAAACAGGCAGCTGATATTGGTCATAGAAAAAAAAATATAATCAAGAATACATATTCACTTCTATATATATACCATAAGGATTCAACAACATACGCACATTCTTTGTAACATCTAAATGCACCTTAGTAATTTGGTGCAGTATAATCAAGTCAATCGAAATTCATCTCACAATGACAACCTTATCTTCAAAAGGCATTTTCATAAACATCCACCCGCATTACAAAAGGAAACACGAGAAAACAATGGTATGACTTAAAATAAAATGAATAATATGTCGTATTCAAATAAGAGGATATACATAGAATAAAAATAAAAAACTAAGGACTGCACGACTCAATTAAAATCAACCATAAAAATATGAGAAGGGTAAACCACAAAAAAACAGAGAGAAAAAAAACAATTAATCCAGTAGTAGCCACTAAACATTATCCTGAAGGTATGATATGAAGGTGATCTATTTTCTTAATGTTAATCAAGTTCAAATTAAATTTGGAAATGATGCAATATACCAAAACCAAACCAATTTGATTCAATATATCAACTTTGCAGACATCAAGTTCAATTCATCAATCTTATTTGGAGTCTTAAAGTCTCACTTTATCAATCCCTAATATTGTTATAAATTTATTAAACTAAAACCTATAATTAAATTTGTACCGAGTACAATACCATTCATAAGATAATAAAGAAAATCGGATAAGTATATACATATGAAAAAAGAAGATTATCTACAAAAATTTAAAAACAAAAGATAATAAATAGTTTGATATTAAAACTGATAAAACAAATAATTATGAAATATTGAAGAGACAAAGAGAGGTCACCAATTAGAAAAAAATAAATAATCAAAGCTTCATGCATTTGGAATTCCGTCTTGATCCTTATTGGCCTCATACATCATAAGATTTAACTTTGGTCTTAATTTGACCATCTCATTAATCTTCGGCTTTGTTAACATTATAAAACCAAGCGTTACCATTAACCATGAAGTACGTATACTATTATTAAGTTTCAATTAATTTGAAATTCCTTTTAATCGTATTCAAGTAATAAAGTTTCACAATACCGAAATAGGATAGCTCAGCTAGGTAAAATCCCATTAAATTCAGTTTTTATTTCTGTTATGTGCACAAACGACAACAACCGAATATGCGTATATGTATAGCTTATATATTTGTACAAAATTTGAATAAGCTAAGTTGCATTAATGTTAAAGTTCCTATGAACTCATATTAGGAATTAGAATTTTATAAAAAAAACTCATGAATTATAGCCAGCGTTGGAGTTTGCACTGTACTATATGATTAAAGTAAGGTAAAAGTAACGTAAATTGAAACATCACAAAGATGACTAACCCGAAAAATTTAAAATTAGGTCAAGGTAGTATTTTAAGTGGTATTATGGAAATATTGATTTCCTTAACCAGGTTGAATAATATATAAAGCACAACTAGATAAATTTATAGAAGGTGAGAAATTGTTTTCGTATACTAGGAACACAAACCAAGGTAAGGTGAGGGTCAGATTTCAAAATTCTGTTAGAATTCTGTATATTCCCAAGCACATGATAACAAACTGGCATCAAAAATAGATTATACTCCAACAGAATAACCTGAAAAATAACAGACTTTTCGTATTAAAACAGTGGTTGAGCCGGGGCCTTTAGGAGAACAAAGAAGAAAGCTAAGTTGTTATAAAAAGACATGCACTTTGACTTTGAGATTTGAGAGTCATATAATGGATAGGATTTAAAGGGGACCCAGATCCGGCGGTCGGTATATTCCGGATGGAGTTTTTGTTTGGATGGCAGGGAAATTTCGGCTAAAGTTAGGTGGGAAGGTGTGTGTGAACGAAATATGGGGTGGTGTGTTTTATCCGTGTCATACAAAATCTTATTTTCTGTTTCTTTGACTGCGATCCCTTTTCTTCTCTCACGTAGAAACCCAAGAGTTTTGCTTCTCCATTATTTACTTATTTGTAATATGTTGCGGTTGAATCAGAAAGACGATTAAGAGGAATAGTCGAATAGAGAAGGTAAACATACAAAAACCCTAGAATTTTATTTGTACATTTTTTTTCTTCTGTTGATTGTTGGTTTAGGTATTAGCTTTTAGTAACTTTAACGGATATGTAATTATATATTGTATTTGAATCAGAAAGACAATTGAGAGGAATAAAAGGAAATAAAGTACATAAATCTTTGTCCATCGTGCGATATAGTCTGTGTTGATTCAAAGATGGGCTTAAATAATTCAATATCGATGGTCCTAAGGAAGGTAACCTTTCTGCTTTCTCCGTGTGATGCTTCTAGGTTTTTGCAATGGTTGAATTCAAGGATCAAGTGCTTCGATTTTCCAGACTTTGGTCGTTAAAGGTCTCCTATTGGATTCTTGAACAAAAGTTTCACCCCAATGTTGATGATTTGTGAGCTAACTTACTCCTTCAAATCCACCAGTTCATCTTAATCAACTGTATTACATTGATAATTGGATATTTTTATCTTATTGCAGGGTCCGATAACAGGCAGATAATACTGAACGCTTATAAGTCTTACTTGCCTAGCTAGCCTTTTTCCTAAGTTGGATAAGTAGAGGAACGTTGAAGACTTGAACACCAGTATTGGCTCTAGTAGTGGTGATATTTCCGTTTTTGTCTCTACTTTTATCAGGTGATGCTACTGCTGCAGTTGTTGCACCGATAACTAAAAATACGAGGGTCTAACAACCACACCCAACAATTCGTTTGGCAATCTGAGAGGACTTACTCCAATACACTATCTAGAGAATCAACTAGACAGTCAGACTCAATCTAGAGTAAAGTATATCAAAGAGTGTAAATATCTCTAACTCTTAATTCAATCCGTAATCAACAAATAGAAATCTGCGAGCCCGATTGAATATAAGAGGAATTACTTGAACGGTACCAAAGACCAATGTTCAAGTGTCAATCAATGTAAATCAACAACCAAAGGTTGGATATTCTAATTGATTGATCTTAACGCACAACCGGTGATATTTCAATAATATAACAAAATATAATGCTGAAAAGAAATAACACAGACACCAGAATTTTGTTAACGAGGAAACCGCAAATGCAGAAAACCCCGGGACCTAGTCCAGTTTGAACACCACACTGTATTAAGCCGCTACAGACACTAGCCTACTACAAATTAACTTCGGACTGGACTATAGTTGAACCCTAATCAATCTCACACTGATTCAAGGTATAGTTGCGCTCCTTACGTCTCTGATCCCAACAGGATACTGTGCACTTAATTCCCTTAGATGATCTCACCCACAACCAAGAGTTGCTACGACCAAAAGTCGAAGACTTGATAAACAAATCTATATCACACAGAAAAGTCTATAGGATTGAATAAATCTGTCTCCACAGAAATACCCAAGAGTTTTTGTTCCGTCTTTTGATAAATCAAGGTGAACATGAACCAATTGATAAACCGGACTTATATTCCCAAAGAACATCCTAGTATTATCAATCACCTCACAATAAACTTAATCGACTAGCGAAACAAGTTATTGTGGAATCACAAACGATGAAACGAAGATGTTTGTGACTACTTTTATCTTGCCTATCGGAGATATAAAATCTCGAGTCAATTATTCCAATTGTACTCAACACGATAGAAACAGCAAGATCAGATCACGCAACTATAAAGAGAATAGTTGGGTCTGGCTTCATATATGAAGTCTTCAAGTCGTTAACCTACAGGGTCTCGAGAAGAAACCTAAGGTTAAAGGATAATCGACTCTAGTTATGCAACTAGTAACACACATGAGGTGTGGGGATTAGGTTTCCCAGTTGATAGAGTTCTCCCTTATATAGCTTTCAAATCAGGGTTTGCAATCTAAGTTACCTTGGTAACAAAGCATTCAATAATCACCATTAGATGAAAAACCTGATTCAACTAAGCTAATATCTTTCAACCGTTAGATCGAACTTAGCTTGTTACACACAAATGAAATGTACCCTCATTTAGGTTTACGTAGCCGTACCTAAACGTGTACACCATGTTGGTTCATAAATAGTTAACCGAGGTTAGCCATATGATTACTCTCATATCAACCTTATTCATCTTAACCATAACTAGTTCAAATGACTCAAATGAAACTAGTTAATGAGTTGTTCAATTGCTATATTCTCATGAATTATATAAGAACACATTAAAGCAAAATTGGTTTGATTCACTTGAATCAATCATGAACATTATAGCCATGGTTTGCAAAGATTGCATTCCTTAAGATTTAAATGTTTAAGTTCATGAACAGACCGATTTGATAAAAATAACCAGTTTAAGTATGCGTACGGTTATGCGTACTTAAGCAACCAGATTTTGAGTTTGTTAAGTTTCCAAACTCAGCAGAAATTCTCGGTTCAAAAACTTCCGCCGGTATGTGATAGACGCATTTATGTGTCTATTTTCATCTTTATTGTATATATTATTAGTACCCATTTTTATACTTATTATGGTGTTTTATATCTTTGCAGGTATTTTTAGAGAAATAAGCTCTTGCGACGAAATTGGCTCGTAAAGTGGTGCTTTACACCCCAGGATAGAGTACTAAAGGCACCCCAGAAATACATCGGAGGAACCCCGAAAAAATGTTGGAAACACCCCAGAAAAAAGTGTTAAAGGCACCCACCAAAATTACTAAAGGCACCCTGAAAATGGATAAGGGCGCCCCAAAGGCAGCCGAGCTGTTAAAGGCACCCGTGTTTTGGATTCAGGGCACTTCACCTTCATCGTTTGAAAGAATATTTTTGGCGGGAAAATAAACTCATTTCACTGTCAGATTTTCGATGGATTTTTGGACGTGATTTAGTGAGATTAAATCCCTGAAACTTA
>JAJJMB010011511.1:1503185-1648728 GCA_023531105.1 Papaver atlanticum | reverse complement strand
AATAGTGGAATCTAGTGTCTTGGTTATTTTCACTCTAAAAATTAAATCCTTAGTCCCAGTACCTCTTGCACCAATTGTAATATTATTGTATATTTTTATTAATTTTAAAAAACTCGAATCTTCACAAATCTGAACGAACCTATTACTACAACAAAGTTGAAACCAAATCAGTATGTGTACGGTTACGCATACTTATCTTGTCTCCTTCACTAATTTCGTATACACACATATGCAAACACTTGGCTCCCGGTTCATGGATTTATACACTAATGTGCGAACACACTATATATGCTTATATCTAAAGATGATTACATTATCAACTCTACATTCCAATCATTGAAACATTCTTCTATAATGACAATAGCCGTTTTCACACACTATTAGCATCAAAGCAATTTTCAAGTTATTGAAATGTCAACATGACTTTCGTCACGAGTAAAGATGAACATGGCTAAAGCGAAAGCTTGCCAACACATATTTCGAGAAATATGTAAGCGAGATATACTCAGCTCGAAATCTCAAATATGATAGTAGAAAACTATATCGTAAAACGACTTATGTCTCAATTATAGGAGATATAGTAGAAATAGACTTTCCAAGTGATAGATGAGTTTAAGTCTCCACATACCTTTTGTCGAAGAAGTTCCACAAGCTCCCCTTAGTAGTTCTTCGTCTTCAAATGATGGACGCCGAGAAAACTAAGCTCAACTACACTATCTATGTCCTAGTCCGAGACATCTATAAATAGGCTAGAAATCAAGACTTATAGTTTTGATCACTAACATTGACAAACATGCTTGAGATAGTAACGCATGCGAGTTCGACCAAGCAATGCTCTAACAACAGCTGAGGAAAAGGTAAAAATTATGTGTTTTTAAAATTTATATGCCAATTGTATCATGTGAATTTTTTTTGTTTCTTAATGCATATAATGCGTCCATTGATGGTCATTATCCCTTAACTGGAGATCTCATTAGCATGTGGAGTGTTCTATGGTTACTTAAATTAAGAGGGAGTAGGTTGTGTTACAGAGGTAGAAAATTCGGTATAGCAGCATGATTTCCCTGTAACATATTTCTCAACTTAATTAGAAGCATGTAACAAAGTTTTCGACCCCGAGATTGACTCATCTGGAATATAAAAAGAAAGCAAGTGGTGATGTATAAAAAGTACAAGGAATGCAAGTGCGATTCATTTGCATATACAATTGATATACAGCCTTCTGTTTTTCATTTTCTCGGCATTTTCCGTAGTACTTTGATTTATTTGATACACACAGTGTAATCATTTTTTATTTTGAATTGGAATACTTGATACATTGGATTATTACTTCAGCATTACATCAAAGACATGTGAAAGCACGTGATTTCCCAAGGAATTGTTCAGCAAACTGAACTTGCTCGGGCACCAAGATTCCACTTCATCAGTGAGAGGTATTTGAAGTTCTCTTTCAATGACGTGGACAGTCATAGTTGGTTTGATGTCATTAAAAAAATTTCCTAGCAGATCCCGCATGCATGCCATCAATAACCCCATCATCCATAGCAAAGCGTCCACACTGCACTCGCTTCTCTGAAGACTTGCAGTGCCCCAACTAGCATCATTACTATGAGAAACACTGCAGAAGCTCACATATTTGTATGCTGCACTCTGTGAATGATTCGTTATATTCTTTTCAGTATCGATAGGTCTCATTTGACCTTTGCACATTTTTAATCCTTAAATGGATATTTTACAATTTTGAAAATTTGAAATCATAAACGAGCTTTCCTCGAACTCTACTTTGTGAGTTTGCTTTTTGTGTGCGGAAGCATGGATATCGTTTATATTCTTGCATTAATGGCTGAAATGCATGCTTCTCTCTTTAGAAACTGGGGTTCCAAGAAAACTTGATGTTATGGGTAATTTTTGCAGGAGTTGATTCCGGAGACCATGACACTAGCTGATTCTGGAAACTCCAAAGTGGAGTGTGTTTGTTGATGCATTAGAGATCTCAGTATTACATCATTTCTGGGTTTCTTAAGCAAGTTGAATGTTTCTTGGTCTTTATTGATTTTTCATTTTTTTCCCATCTGATTTATCTTTAAATTACATCTTTATTTTTCTACCTAAATTTCAGTAGATTTATGGTTTTTGTAAATTCATTTGTAGTCGCACTTTCAGGAGAATAATGCTAAGGAGTTGAGGTTTATATAATATGTTGCTTCCTTGCATTACTTGAATCAAAGAGCTGCATCTTTTATATCTGCTACTCACTTATACGAGTAGTTGTTTCATAGGGGTAGCTGTTGGTGTTAACCCTGTTCTAATTACACGTGGTATTGAGAGGACAACAAAATATTTGGTCGTTAAACTCAAAGAAAACACCAACCAAGGCAAGTTCAAATTGTTCTTTTTTATTTTGCATAGAATCTCTAATTATTTACTCATTTCTATGCTTTATGTAATTTTGTTCCTCAATTTAATCTTCCATTAGTTAGGCGTCACCTAGGGAACCAGTTATGCATTATAAGTCGTAGTCAAATTTTACATGATGTCTAAAAGAGAAGTTGTCGTAGATGTATTAACTACCAATTAAAAAAAAAAAAAAAACTCTTATGAACAGAAATTAGTTAAATCTAATCTGCATTCTAAATGTTAACATGGTTTAATTTGTTATTCAATAGTCTCCGGTTGGTGTAGAGGGCAATGTTGTCTATGCCAGGGGCACATAGGGAGAACCGATGTTGCACTTTTGTTTTTACTACAACAGTGTGTCCTATAGGGCTATGCAGATGTTGGGGATAAGTTGGATAACCATCTGGATGCAGCTAATTTATACCAGCACTTACGTAGCATTGCTGGTTTGGATGCCTTCGAATACTGAAATGATTTCAGTTATGGGGTTTATGGTGTATCAGGAACATTGTTGTGTGAAGGTGTTTTTGTGTATTTTTTTCATAGATCAGGATTTACGAACATTGTATTGGCTGTGTTATTTTATTTGGGTATTAACATCAAGAAGTTATATGGTTTTGGGCTGTTAGATTGATATATGGTGTTACGACGTACTTATTCCCATTGTATTAGGAAACTTATGTGCTAGGAGGATAGGTGGTTGAAGGTATTTCTCTCCCTCTATCATTCCTTTCTTTTTTCTTCGGATTGTCTTATTCGTTTCCTAAATTTTGAGGAAGAGGTTTTATCTATTCTCGCTCAGTTTCTAAAGTTGATACTGCAGTTTTGTTTAAATTAATCTTTTGAAATCAAATAAGTCTAGCTTAGTGCGACAGAAAATGTGCATGATTGTTTGCAACAAGGTTTGGTGTTCTGGATGCATTATAGGCCTGATAAAAATATTAAGGATCATCATGGTGTTGGGTAATTCATTCGTGTTAGTTACTAGGTGATTGTATGGGAATCTGATGTGATTCACTTGTGTCATGCTTCACCATGTTTGCATGCATGGTTATCCAAGTGTCGCTACATATAATATTTGTTTCAGGAAATAATGGACATTTCACAGTTTGAATTCTGACAAACTTATACCAACCTTTTGGTGGGGTTGCAGGATTGGGTATCTTGGATCCTCGAAATAGTTTGGAAGCGGGTTTGATATTTTGGATCAAGCTATACATTTTAGGTTGTCATGGTATACATTGTTTCTTTCATCTCCATGGATTTTTTTGTTTATTCAATTTTCTGTATTTTCTGTAGTTTGAAGATAACCCAGGATTAAAGATTTTAGAGAATCTACTTCTTATGTGCGGATATTATGCATTGAGACCCTAAGAGTTTTGGGTATTTTTCAGTTAAAACATCCTAAAGTGTTAAAACTTAGGTCCTATTTTTGATGATATCAGCTATCATGGCCACAGGTGTATAGGTGTGACTATGAGCATGTATTTTCATGGTGCCATGAGCAAATGCCATATATACGATTAAAAATGCAAAGGGAACTGTCTTCTCTTTTCTTTGTTATGTTTCGTTATTTTTATGTGACAAGCTCATAGAAATGGTAATAACCACTAGGTTTTGGTTTTGATTTTTGATTTTTTCTCAGTAGAAATTTGCAGTATTTCACTTACAAGAGCATTCTTTCTTTTCTCACATAGGGCGACTTGAACATGTGAATTAGTAGATCTCTATTTCTAAAAAAGATTCTGCACTCCTATACCTAGCATTGAACATATTGTAAGTTTTCTGGGAACTATTCAAAGTTAGCAAAGATGAAAGGGATAAATCCTTGGATGTATTTCTTTCACGCAATTTCCAGTTATGTTTTGCTGGATAATTTTATTTACTACAAATGCCATGTTAATTGTAATATTGGTAAATTTTTGCATTTGGTATCTTCAATGACCACCATAGCTTATTGATGGGATTGTTGTTCAACAAGTATCTTTTAGGATATTGAAACTTAAGTTGTTTAATTATTTTAATTTGATTTGCTTCTTTATCTGTAAGCATATCTTCTGGCTTTATTCTAATTTTTATAAATTTATTAGTTCCAACGCATTTCTAGTGCAACAAGCGTTGCAAAATGGTTTTGAGATGGGTCATGTTTACGACTCTATGCTGTCTTGGCTCAAATGGAATAGCACATGGTTTTCAACCATGTAGTGTGGGTTCGACTCCCACAGATGGCATTCTTACTTGGGTTAGTTGGGCAGGCTAAAACCTTACACATGCTTCCGATGACAAAAACAGTGATCTCATATTATTTGATGCTCAGAAAGTTGGATTCCGACAGAAGATATAGATTTGGATCAGAGTCTTGGAGACGCTTATACTAATATGCAAATACTCAGTTTACTTGATGTCATGTTTTTTATATCAAAGTAGGATTAATTTTTGTACTCAGTTTACTTGGTGCAGGAAAGCATATCCACCTGAGTATGTTCTGGATGATCATTCAAATGAAGCAAATTTGGCTCAACCATTTATTGCTGAAACTTGATGCTGTGACGAGTTTTCTCTAAATTGGTTCCGAGGATGGTACCCCAAGAAACCATGTGATTCTGGAAACTCCAGTGTGGTATATGATTGTCGGCGTATTATAGTCTCATGTATTGTATCGTGCATTTATTACCTAATATAGCCGAGTAACAGGTCCCTAAAATAAATTTTCTCATTTGGTTATATGCATGGTATGTTGTTGCATCATTTTAGATCGTATGGATTGTTTATGTGATTGGTTCACCCATCTGTGTTTTTGCTTATTTGTCCGCTTGAAAATTTATGCATAGTTTATTTAAATTCGCAAGGGGATATACACAAGTTCTTTGGTTGTTTTACAATTCTTGCTTGGTGTAGAAAGAAGTTCCCGCAATGTTTTAGTTGACTCAACTTCATTGACTTGATCTTGCATGCCTAGATTTTGCAAGGAAACGATCGTATTATAGGTGGATCTAACCTAATCAGATTGAGACTTTGAGTCGTCGCCAGTTGATTCAAATGAGATTTTTGGAGGCTGCTTTCGGAAGAAAACAAGTAGATCTGTAGGAGTGGAGAGCATGGTTGTGGTCCTCTTCTTGCCAAGATCATGCACATAGCTGCCCTATTTCTAACATGCTCATCAATGACCAGATTCATTTTGTTGCAGTCGACAAGTTAAAGACTAATCATCCTAAAAGATATGATAATTGACGTGTCCCTATCTTACCTCCTTCACAATTGACCGTCCAAATGTTACCCTCCTGCTCTCTTAAAAAAGTCGAAAAGGTGCTAGGATTATTTCGTGAAACTAGATCTCATGTAATTTTTGCTAAGGTTCTCTTTGAAGTTTGAACTCCTTGAATTCCATACTTCTTAATCTAAGCATTATTGTATATACAAAAAGCTCACGTAGTAAGATCAGAAAATCGGGAGAAAAAAATGAGAGGGTGATATGACTATTCATTCACTTTTGAAGGTAACTTTTAGTGGATCCAATTATTTTGTTATTTTTCCCATTATTATTCTTGATAAGGTATTATACCATATGGTTCACCATGGTTTTGGTTGTGTCAAAAGGCATGAATAGCTTGAACATCTTCAGTAGTTTTTGCATTATTCACATAATTATTTACCTTATTATTATTTTGGTAATTTGAATTCTTATTCGGGTCAAAATATTTTTTCTTCGGTATAAACTTCCTGGATTGCTTTCATAAAATTCAGATTTGTTGGTTTTATATTCTTAGAAACTTTTTTCGTTAGAATAATTTGTTACGGCAAAAACTAGATCCGTTCATTTGTTTGTTTCAAGTAAATAATTAAACGTTGGTTAAACGATTCTGTATATTCATACCGTGTTTGCATGTTCTAGATTGTTAGATAAAAATGCCCAATATCAACCTCATAAGCCACATTATACTTTGACTGCCATTAACTTTCAAAGATGAAGTTCAAATTTATTGAATGATGTTCATGGTCTTCATTTAATCACAATGAAACTAATGAATAAAAAAGACATGAAGGAAAAAATCTATTTTAATCATCAATGGTGACACCTGAATAACATAAACCGTATTATATTAATAGGGATACATGGATGACAGAAGCATCATAAAATATTTTAAAGTATTTTGATGCAACATACCAAGCTATAATATCATATCTTGGATACCGAAGTCTACATGACACATGATACTAATCGAAGGTTGAAGACTTGAACACCATGTCTCAAAAATGTTTAATGTCGTGTTTGGATTCGCAGTCAAACAATCAACTTCATATAAACTAAGTAGTTCACGTTCATCGTTCAATGAGAGTTAATATTTTCGTTTTTGCAGGCACAATGAGAGTTCTAAGACATTAATTATACACTCAAAATCATTGTTTAAAATTCATTGGATAGCTTTAAATCTAGCGATTCAAACCATATCATGTATGTTAGTCGGTTGAGAATTCACTAAGCATGGTGTTTTATCCTATATATTTTTGCTTCCTTATTGATTTAATTGTTTGATTTGATTCCCAGGAGACCTTTCACTATTACCCTATGTTCAAGCTATATAACCTTTTGGCAAAATCTGGAGGCACCTTTCAACTATCATTCTGTTTGATTCCGTTTCTGTTTCTAATCTACCAGCAAAAAAGAACGATATGATTGTTTTCTTAACTACAGTTTGATCTTTATAGAAAATGTCCAGTGTTTTCAAATTTTAAACTGTTAAAGTCATTCAAATTTATTTTGATTAATTTGAATTAAGATTTATTTGATGTGAACGATATAACTTAATCGATAGGTATGATGGGATTTGGTAGATGACCATAATGGATTTATGTGGAAGAAGCTATAAAGGGAGACGATGTATATTAGAAAACTGCGTTTTGGACCATTACCACGCCACACCTCACATAATCTCATTGTAGTTACTTTGTTGGCATCACATAGCTATCTATTTTACTTTTTGAACAACTAAGTTTCATGTGGCTTTGAGACGGTAATTTTTGGTAAGTATGGGTCTTAAATTCTAAAATGTTATCAAATTGGTCATCATTTGCGGGTGATTATTTCAAATTATCCATAAGGTTTCATTGGGTATAATATATATTGTTTGTTTCTTAAGAGATAATAGAGGTACTGATTGTGAGCTATGGTATATATATGTATTTTCAGGTTTAAGAAGTGCCCAATGTTTATGAGAAGGTGGCGGGTTGGAAAATGCTAAAAGAAAGCTTTACGAGGTACAAAACTATATTATGGATTAATCACTTGATGACTGATCATGTCATTTTGACAATACTGATATTTGTTAAATACAAATATCATGAAAGTTTTGATTTTTGTTAGATACAGTTGCACCTATACAAAAAAGTTAAAAGGGTATATGCATTTTTCTCAAAATAATTTTCCGTTGATTGATTTTATGAACAATAAGAAACATTTGTTGATTATTTAGAATTAAGATCTTGATCTCTGTCATTTTCCTCAAAGAAAATAAGACACATTTGTTTCATTATCTAGGTGTTAATGCGGAAGGTGAAAATATCGATGTTTTGGTTAGAGTTATGGAGGGGTTGAACTTAGGCTTAGGAGCTTATAAGTCAACGGCAACGACTGCAAGGACGCTTCCTTAGAAGTCAGTTGGAATCATAATTCTTTTGATACAGACGAATTAAGTCAGTTTCTTAGAAGTAGAAATACATATTGATGTGTTCTGATTTCTTGATTAATCGACTGTAAACTACTTTTACTTGCTCAATTTGTATTTATTTGAGGCTTGACATTACAAATACAATAATCGAATCTGCTCATGCACATAAGAGAACACCATACGTAATGTTAAAAGCTACTTGCCAAAATTGTTTCAATAACAACATCAAGTCAAAGTTTGAAAATTGTGACAAAAACTTTGTATATAAAGAATTGTTCAGCGATTTACATTCAGGGACGTATACTAGATAACATGTATCCAAATACAGGTGGCATTGAATATGGAGAAACTCCAACAACAACGGGAGAGAAACTTATAGAGACGAACTAAGTGAGACAAAAAAATGAGAGTTCCCAACAACAAACGTGAACTCACTTATGAAGCTAAGTTGAAAATATAACTTTAATTATAATTTAAACTTCCCTTATAGAACAAGTTGTTTTTCGTATCGTACTGCTTGCTTTTGACAAATTTACTGTTTTGTGTTAAAGAGGAGATAATAAAAGCTACTAAGATAGAAAATTTGTATTTGCATTGTGGACATCAGGTGCACATTTTGTTAGTGAGATCTCCTACACTCCGGCAGACTTCTGGGTTGTGGTGTGTTAGTGCAAAGAAAGATAACTTTTCAATTTTAGATTTTCTTTGTTCTCAGTTTTACATCGTTTATTTTGCAGGATTTTGGTTCTTATAGTTGGTCAGTTGTTGTAGTTGAGTTGTCATGTAATCCCTTTTAGTTATTGTAATCGAGTTGTCGTGAATCCCTTTTTCCTACATTTTTTTGCTCTTTATGATGCTTAAATGGACATGATTATCTACAGAAACGCATACTATATGAAACTCTTACGGTTCCTAGATGAACTAGCTACAAGATAACCAACAACAAGATTCAACAAAAATAATATCTGTTATATATTTCGAACTATCCAGATCGTAATTACCTACTGTTTTGATTTACTACAACAGTGATGTCAAATGAACATAGGCTCGCATCCTTTCTAATGGAGGTATACCCTTGAAAGGGAGACTCTTACTAGAATTGTTGCATACATAAGGTTTGATATACAATTATCCATCTTTACTATCAATGGATAGAAACCTTATACATATAACCACGAATAAATGACAAAATACCGAAATGAGAGGTTGAACCCGGGTCGTAAGGACAAAGCGAGGTATGGTATCCTAACAACGGCAATCCATACCGAGAAGAAAAGCAAAATAGGTATTTGATCTTCTTCTTTTTTGAAGATAGGTGATGCTCGAGGCTTTCTGGGACCGTCGATGAAGGGGATGATATTCTCACCGTTTGTGGTCATTGGGTTCGATGGGTGTTTTTCATCTGTCATATAAAACTTTATTTTTTTCTCTCTACATCTGAAACGCAAAAGCAACACCCCTCAATTTTTGCTTCTCTATTGATTATTTCTTGCGATTCTTCCTCTTTGATTGTTTTTCAACATCATCCAATTGATGTGTGTTCTTATTACTTTTTCCCTGTGTCACAGTTTTGTTTTTCTTTCATTATTTGGGTTGTGGGTTTGATCCAATTGAGATGTTTACATATTTTGGGTTGGTAACTGTAGTGTTTTCATAGTGTATTTTACTTTTGTGAATCGATTCTTGCTATTTTTCATAGGTTTGAAGGTACTCTTCGTGACAAGCTATGAACCTAGGGTTTTGCAGAACATTGTGCAGCTGATATCTAACACAACCCATATAGGCAGGGCATCCTGAATTTGATTTGAATTATTATTATTTTTGTATTGGTAATTGGCCTTATGAAATTCAGTGATCTAATGAATTTCAGTTATCTGTACATGTTTGTACCGCAAGCGTATTGAGAAGGGCACAACCATGCTAGAACTTTTGTTCAAAGATTTATAGATCTATCCAGGTTCTAAAGGTACTCTTGCTGATACGTTACGCGAACTTTGGTTTTATCATGTGAAGTCCATGTTTCAATTTTATTATGCTCATTGTTCCATGGTTTGCGCACCAACTTGGCTGAGTAAATTGAGAAAAACTATATGATATATTATGCAACACCTTATAAAAGCAGTCATCTATTGTCTTTTATCTGTCAATAGAGATGATTGAGTAATATATGTTTACACGCCTGTTTTAGTTGAGTTGTGGTTGTAAGTGTCTCCTAGGGTCATGATTATAGAAATGGAATAATGAAATAAAATTACACTATTAAAGTTGTAGTTGCTCATGTTTTAATTACTTAAGTCATAATTTGTCACTTACATTTGAAAGGAACCTGTAGTCAATTTTCTTCTACCTCGAGACTTTTTAGCTTTACGTGTCTTCATAGCGTACCGGTTGGTTTGAAAAATAGACCAAACCTTACTTCTGAGATGTTACTATTAGCAAACAAATTAACGAACCAAAAGATTTGATCTTTATTTCAGGTTAGTTTCCACTCCGTTATTCGTTCTTTTATATTGCATGCCTTTGATTTCGTACATATAAGGTTTATTTTCTCTACACA
Source organism: Papaver atlanticum (assembly GCA_023531105.1). NCBI lineage: Eukaryota > Viridiplantae > Streptophyta > Magnoliopsida > Ranunculales > Papaveraceae > Papaver > Papaver atlanticum. The sequence continues at coordinate 1,638,108 of JAJJMB010011511.1, read as the reverse complement.
ACATAACCATGTAATTAGTGGCATTGAGATAAATATCCATCTAACTAGCTTGATGTAGTGACACTAAATTTAAATTTTAGATTCCCACATTTGCTCTGTTTCCATTCTTAAAAGACGACTTTGAAGCGGTCAGCAATGTTGCCAATTTGATTGTGAGGTTATTAGTTTAGGTATCCTATATGTTTGAATCTATGCATCTAAAGAAAGATGATTCGGAGTAGGAGATGGGAGGAATAAGAAGGTCTCTCTCTATATTTAACTTAATTGCTTATCTTTGTTGCAACTATTTCAGCTCCAATGCCATAACAGATATTCCGAGTTGTTTGAATTATCTAGCTTCCCTCATGTTTTTGTAGTCACAATTGGTTATTTAAAAACATGTATTTGAACCATTGCCTGTGGTCCAGCTTCCTATTGCATTATAGGATGGTTGGCCTTTTCCTTTATTTATTTATTCTGCGATGAAAATAGGTAGGCTTTGATATCGACTGTTAACGTAGTTGCTTTAATATTTAATCTTTCAATAGCTCAGGACTTCTAATTGAGTCTTTAATATCTTTCTGTGTTGCCACGGCTTGCACATCATCTTAACGAATGTATATTATTCTCCCATCACAACCAAGAAGTATTTGTCCCTGTTGCACCTCTTTTGCATTTCAAAGCTGACGATGAGGCGATATGACACAAATGTAGGTGAATATTCATAAATTCGTTACCTTTTAAATAATGTACTTGCATTTATTTCTTTTACTCCGAAAGTAGATGCTTCAGCTTCAGCTAGGATTGATCTGGGAGTGACCATACATGCATGCACATTGTCATTGCCATGGTTAATAAGGTTTGTTTTTCTATGAAAGTAGCAGGCATGTCCAATTTATTTAGAATACATATCGGACACTCACTTTGAAATGCTCAACTAATTTCAAGGTTGGCATGAAGACAGGGTTCATCTGAAGAACGCGACAGACTTCTTAACCATATCGCTTAAGTATGGTCAGGGATGTTGGAGTTCTGTGCCTTAGCAAGCAGGTTAGTTCCACACACTAATCGTCTATTCACTATAATGTATATGTTGCAGAATATTTTGTTGAGGTTCCTCAAAATGGCAAATGTTTGCAAGTCTTCAAAGGTGTGGCAAAAGAGTGGCCAATAGCTAACAGCTGATAACAAAACCGAAACGGAAGAATATTATACCTTCCCTTTGTTGTACAAAGAACTACCATCAATTGAAGCATGTATTACTTACAATGCATTTTGGTTCTAGACATTAATATTACAATAGCATTAGCATTTGCATCTGATCTTTACTTAATTAATTTTACATTATTAGAGATGATTTCTCTCGGTTTTGCTTATTTTTATGACAAGCTTTTTTTTTTTAGTCTGTATCTTAGTCTTTGAATTATACAATGTACAGGGTTCAGGGTCCTAGACCGCAAATTTGAAATTTTGTGACTCTTTGATGTCAGGGATAGCACAACACATCACGGATGGCATTATATTTATCTTTGGAGAGAAGTTTTAGAGATTGCTGTTGGAGGAGACCTGCTCGGAGTTGATGATCAGGAGTTTGCTGACATGCAATAATGGAAGTCGTTGGTAAGGATTCTCAATCAAGATTATGTTCATTGTTTGAGTAATTCGTTCTGGGTCACCATCATGAACATTCTCCACTTAACTGCTAATACTCAAATCCCTCCTCATGGGAGATAGATGAATCTTTTTGGCGAACTCAACTAGATTCAGTTCCTTCTTGGTTTATCTCGATTAATTTACTTTCTTGACTTGCCTTATTTACCGATTCTAATTTGTCGTGTTATTCAAACATTTCTGCAATATAGGTTCTAGAAAAAGTAAGTCTGTGTAAGCATTTCAGTTGTCCCTAAGAGGATTAGTTACCTGGAGATATTGGTGTCATCTCCTTATTCTTATTTTGTTTAAGGTTATATAGTACACTTTAGACTTAAACAGTTAATTTGGTCGATAATGAAGTACGGTACAGAGTTCATGTACGTCTCCCATCACATATTTAGAGTACAGTGAATTAGCATCTTCATCTTCTTCCTCCCGCTTGCATTTCTTTTTCTGGCAAATTTGGTTTCGTAGTAAATAATTGCAAGAAAACTAATTGGGAAGTTGTGCGTGGATTATAAGTAGCTCTCTTTTTTCCAGTTCAGCCAAATAATGCCAAGAATTCGTTCTGTTTAAATATTTGTTGGGTTATTATCTGTTTCGTCTCTTTCTATTCATTTAGTTTCAATTGTAAAGTTTTGAGTGATTTTTTTTTTGGTGCATCAGTACTTTGCATAATGTGGAAATGTGCCCATTCCACCTAAGGTGTCAATACTATTTCTCCAAAATCAATATTGCACAGTCCCTAAAAATATCAGAAAAACTTTTCTGAATTTCAAATTCTCTGCCACGATCAAATAACTCACGAGAAGAATTGATATTAATGATGAAACAGTCAAAAGTCAATATTGTGTGGGTAGTGGGTAATATTACCTGTAAACTCAGTTGTTTCTCCCCAGTAACCTCATCACTAAAAACTTCCTGAGGTTGAACGTTCATCCCATCGGACAATTCTTTCTCGTGGAAGAAAAACAAGGGAATGAGTACTTCGGAATCGACAGTATCTACATCGTTTTATTCGTCAAAGAAGTAAGAAGGAATCAACTCTAGATCTAGAGAATCATCTTGTTCCTCAAAGAAATAAGAAGGAATAATCAACTTGAACTCATCTTCGTCATCCTTTTCAGAAACATCTGTAACTCCAGTAACTAATTGTTCTTAAGATGTAGGTTTGTTAAATGATTCCAACCCTCTCTCTGTCATGGAAATAAGAAGCTCCGTTAATCGAAGATGGCAGTCTCGAAGTGGTGAGTTTCCATCCAGCAATAGTCCTAGTTTCTGCAATTGATAATCAACTAATTTATGAGTTAACTTCAATTTTGCCTAGAGTTCCTCCTTTGCAGAGTACGCAAAGAATTTTCTGGATGATACCAACTGTTATGAACCTAGATGTGATTCACAACAAGAATAGGTTAGAGATAGTAGTAACGTCAAGATCCTCAAGGATCAAGCCTCCCGGTTCAGCGACCACGGTTTGATCGATTGAAACGATCTACTCTTTTCATTAATTGCTTAGATAAAACTGTTCTTACAGACTCCTCTTGTTTATAAAGCTATCTTAGTTTTGATTGAAAGAAAACCCTGATTTGAAAGACTATATAAGGGAGAACTCTAGCAACTGGAAAACCTAATCTCGACACTTTCCTGTGTCCTAGTTGCGTATTAGAGTCGATTCTCCTTTAACCTAGGTTTTTCCAAAACCATATTAGGTTAACGACTTGAAGGCTTCATTTGGGATTCGTGAAGCCAGATCCAACTATTTTCTCTGTAGTTGCGTGTTCTAATCTTACTTGTTCTATCGTGTTGAGTACTATCTTCTCTAAGATTTTCTCGAGATTTATCTCGGATAGGTAAGATATAAAAAGTAATCACAAAGTTCTTCGTCTCCGACTTTGTGGTTTCGCAATAACTTCTTCTACTACCATATAGTTAAGTTATTGTGAGGTGATTGATATTTCTAGGATGCTCTTCGGGAGTATAAGACCGGATTATCAATTGGTTCCTGTTCACCTTGATTTATCGAAAGACGGAACAAAAACTTCGTAGGTATTTCCGTGGGAGACAAATTTATCTATCAGAATAGACTTCTCTGTGGGAGACAGATTTGTTTATAAGTCTTCGGCTTTGGGTCGTAACAACTCTTAGTTGTGGGTGAGATCAGTTAAAAAAATCAAGTGCGCAGAATTCGGCGTGGTTCTAGAGGCGTAAGGAACGCGATTGTACCTTAATTGGTGTGAGACTTGGTTAGGGCTCAACTAAATTCCAGTCCGAAGTTAACTTGTAGTAGGCTAGTTTCTGTAGCGGCTTAATACAGTGTGGAGTTCAATCTGGACTGGGTCCCGGGTTTTTTTTTGCATTTGCGGTTTCCTCGTTAACAAAATTTCTGGTATCTGTGTTATTTCTTTTCCGCATTATATTTGTTTATATAATTGAAATATCACAGGTTGTGCGTAATTCAATCAATTGGTAAATCTGACCTTTATTTGTTAGATATAAATTGATTGACACTTGGGCATTGGTCTTTGGTACGTCCAAGTATTTCTCATATTAATCAAGCTCATAGATTTCTATTTGTTTGATTTGCAGATTGATTTGAGAAAAAGAAATATAACTCTTTGATATCTTTCTTGGTTGAGCTCGCTTTATAAGCTGGTGCTCTCGGAATAATATTGGAGTTAGTCCATACAGATTTCCGAACAAATTATTGGGTGTGGTTCTTATACCCCCGCTTTTTCACTCCATAGTTGTCCTTTTAAATGGTTCACCAGGAGAGTTCTTTACACCTACTAGAGGTATACGTCAAGGATATCCTCTATCTCCATATCTCTTCATAATATGTATGGAAGTTTTTTCTAGACTCCTTCTGGCTCAGGAAGAAAAGAAACTACTTCATGGAGTTAAAATAACTCCAAAAAATTCCCCCATCTTTCATCTTCTTTTTGCTGATGACTGTCTTTTATTTATCAAAGATGACCTAGTGGAAAGCAAAAATCTATTGCAGGCCATTAACTTATTCAGTCAAGCCTCTGGCCAACTGATCAACTTTGACAAATCAGGAGCCTTTTTTAGTAAGAAAGTTCATCCCAAACACCAAAGAATGATGTCAAAACTTCTAAAAATAAAACATATTAATCTTAAAGATGCATATCTAGGAACTCCTCTCTTTATAGACTGATCAAAAATTATAACTTTTGAGTTTATAATTGAGAAAATAGAACACAAATCTCAAGGTTGGAAAAGTAAAGTCCTACCCCAGACAAGTAAAATGATGCTTAATAAGTCAGATCTAGCTAGTATGGCTTCCTATCATATGGGTTGTTTCATCTTACCTAAGAAAATAACAAATAAGATAAATGCAGTCCAAGGAGACTTTTGGTGGGGCATTGAGCTTAATACAAAGGGCTATTACCCCAAAGCTTGGCCAAGTATGTGTAAACCTATGATCAAGTGAGGACTAGGATTCAGAGATGCACATAAATTCAACTTAGCCTTAATAGCCAATGTAGCTTGGAGACTAATAACATAACCAAACTCTCTTTGGGAACAAACCCTAAAACCTAGATACTTTAGAAATAAGTCCCCCCTTAGAGTAAAACCCTTAGATGGATGTTCTTGGACCTAGATGCATTTGTACAGGCATGAATTTGCTAATGCAGAATAGTATTTGGGAGGTAGGAGATGGCCATAGCATAAATATCTGGGAGGATAACTGGATAAGAGGATTAACTGAAAGCTTATTGAGATACAAATCCAGTACAAACTCAAATCTCTCTTGTGTAGCAGACCTGATAGAAACATCCACTAATAAATGGAATATACCACTGATTCATGCTAGCTTCCCAAATGCAATTGCTAATAAAATCTGTAAAATCCATCTCTTTCTAGATAAAAATCACAACCTCGAACAGGATAAGCTAAGATGGAAACTAACGAAATTTGGAACTTTCACAGTTAAATCTATGTATAATAGGCTTACTGAACATAACATTAATACCTCTAACCTAGGCCTAGAGGATGATTTCTGGAAGTCCCTTTGGAACCTTGATGTCTCTCCTTGAATAAAACTTTTCTTATGGAAATGCCTTCATAATTCACTATCTACAAACACCAAACTCAAATGAATAATTAAGGACATTAACCCAACTTGTACCCACTGTAATGAACAAGAGGAAACTTTAGAGCATCTTTTTCTGCATTGTAGTTTTGCAAAGGTAGTCTGGAAATTAGGCCCAAATCCAGTGCTCTGTAATTTGGATAGTGATACAAAAATAGTGAACATATGCAAAGACTGGTTTCAGAACCCAAGATCTGTAATATCTCTAGAACTTACAGCCACAAAAATGTGGTTTATATGGAAAGCAAGGTGCAACAAAGCTCTTCAAAGAATTACACAGACCACCCAAAGTTTAGAAAGGGAAATTCAGAGACATATAGCCTTCTAGACTAGAAAAGATAACAAGGATAGAAAGGAAAAAAGGTAGGAAAAAAAGAAAAGAATGTTCCCTGGTCCCCGCAAGATAAAAATAACAGGAAGATAAATGTACATACATCTTGGGTATCAGAAAACACTAATGCAAGTTATGCTATAATTTTGAGAAATGATGCAAGTAATTTCGAGGAGGAAGAGCAGGACCAACGCACAGCTCCAATCCACAAGAGGTAGAAGCTTTAGGGCTTCTTCAGGCAGCTTCATGGCAGAGGAAAAAAGGCTAACAGACTTCAACATTGAGGGAGACTGCGAGCCTTTAATCAACTAGTTAAATAAATAGACAACAAATATAGATTGGTCTAGTAAATCAATCTTAGATGAAGTAATTCGTAAAGTTTCTCTATGTAGGAATTTCTTAGGATTTTCTTTTGTTCCAAGAATGGGAAATGCAGTGACAGACACTCTGGCCAAGAAGGCTAAATTTTTTGTAACTGATTGTGAATGGAATGCCATTCCTCCTCCTTGTATTCATGGGAAACTTCTAGTAGATAAATCTAATATCTTAGGGTCCCGGATATTAGATGCTTCTACTTCGGATGTAATGGAGACCTCGGTCTCTTCTTAGTTCGTTTGAATGAATTTTCACTTACAGAAGAGAAAAAAAATAAAATAATAACAATAATAAAAAGTGGGTCGGAAGATTAGAACTTGGAAGTTAGATAAGTGGCGTAAATATGTTTATTGTTAATTTTGTAAGGCCAGAATCAATGAGAAAACTCTATTTTCTAATACTCTCACCATAATAATGAACGCGCAGTTGGGGGATACTTTTATTAATTGGGGGATATAGGAAAAAGACAGAATAGGGATCCAAATAGTAAAGTGGGGTTATCCCAAAATCCTTACCCATCATTAATCATGTTTAGTGGCTAATCATAATTAGTAAAGTTAATTGATTAGTTTGAAAATGATTTATAGAAATCATTATCATTTTGGAGAGATTAGAAGTATGAGTGTTGGGTTTAAAAAAAATTGGTTGAAATGAGTGATCATAGTGACGAAAAAGATGTCTTTAAGTCTTCACGTCTGTTAGGTAGAATCTTCGCTTGATGTAAATTTGGATTCGCCGTGGCTGCACCTGGAAAACTCAATGCCGGTGCACCGTATCCGCCCAAACCAAAACAGAGCAAAAGATTACCTCATTTCAACATGGAGAGGACTCTTCCTTATGATTTCCTTATACTTCTTCCTCTATTTTCCTTCCTCCTTATCTTCTCATTCCATTATGGAATGTCAGGTACCAAGAACATTTCTTAAGTCAACTTCATTTTTTTGGTGCTTAAACAATTACATCTCATTAACTATAAATCGAAGTCCCTTGCAATTGCATCATAATCATTCATTTCTGATGAGCGTCGTTTACTCAACAAAATAATAAGATGTTTCCCACTAATTAACAAGTAATAAAGCGGTAGTAAGGATCGTTCCCACGAGGAGTAATGTAATTGATATGTTATCTAAATTGGTGAGAATATAAAAGAAGGGTAGTTGGTTGATATAAAGAAGAATAAAAAGGATAATAAGATAAAGAGAATGACGATTAAGAAATCCTTCGCCGTTACTAACCGTTAACTCAACAGTGTACCCGTTTATCTCTTGTTAGAATCAATTGTCACCAACCGTAGAATAGCAGGTATGCTTAGCTATCCCCAAAATTCCTGTTGTCACTGGATACGGAAGCGCTCGACTACCAAATTCTATCCAACTGAGCCGCCCTGAGGTACGCTTACAAGGTGTAACTCAATCGAATGCTTTAGGGTTTGTGAATTTAGGTTTGATCCCAGCAGTTAAACTCGGTACGCTTGGTCCACTTACTGGTGTTGTCTTTACTCGCAATTGCTCCACAGAATCCCTCCGCAAGGTCTCGCAATTTCTACTTGTGTAGGAGATAAACGACAATTACGGATCGCTCAAATCTCTACTAGCATTAGAATGATTAATAGACTAATCTAGTTGCGCACCCAAACCAATCTATAATCAATCATAAACCTTCGATATAGTAAAAACAATCCACAATGATTAACTTTAAAACTCAAAATAAACTTGTAAAAATTGAGCTTCACAATTAGAACTTTGAATTCATCCTTAACAATCAAAAGAATATAGAAAAGTGATAGTTCTCCCCCCTAAGGGGAGAAAAACGGTGAGTAGAAGATATCTCAAATTGTATCTAAGCTTCCCTATATATAGAGTTTGTATCCTCTTCTTGAAGAAACTAGGAAACCTAGCTTAGATAGGAAACTGCACCTCCTTAATTGTGTCCCGTGCATCACACCCCGTGCAAAGTGAGTTGCCAAACTCGCCAAAGAAGTCACGTCCAAGGCTGGCCACGTTCTAAATTTCGCAAGCACAACAATTGGGCTTACGTCAAATGCCTAAATCCAGCCCATTTTCTCGTTATTGGCTTGTCAGTTCCGTGGAACTGACAACCTTATCTTCAGTTTTACTTCACGGACAACCGTATCTCTCAGCTTCACCACCTCGGACTCGAGCTCTGATCACTTGCTGCCAACCTTGGGAACTAACCATCGTTACTGCCATCAACCAATGGCAACACTAAACCACGGCTCAAGTTAACACGAACTTCATTCTCCTTTCCTCCATCGTTTCCGGAATTCCTTGCCAACACCATCGATCTCATCATACTACCGTAATGGCAGCATCTTGTCCATCGTCACTGTTTTGTAAGCTCAAGTTCGTCTCACAGATTCGAACTCTATTACCATCTGATCAAAGCCGGCAGCAAGCCACGACTCCATTGTACAATCTCCAACAGTTTTGACGTCAACCCACTGTTAACCACCATCGTCTACGGTAGCACCCACTCTCAAGCTGTCCATCAATCCACAGCTTACTGATTTATCTCGAGCGCACCAACCACAGACTACCAGCTCCAAACTCGTTCCCTTTGGCTCAATGGCAGCAACACTCAATCAACATCTCCACTTACTATTTACCTCAAAACCCATTCAACTGCCAGTCACCATTGCCTCCACCTCCATCAAGCTCAGCTCATTCCATCTTCTAACCATCACCACGATACCACAGAACCATCCTACATCCTAACTCGATCACCACTTCCTGAATAGCTCGTTACTCCATCAGTATCTTAATCCATGTATGTTCCGAGCTCTTCTCAATCGACAGCAAACAACCATCGACATCACTGCCTTCCATGTTTCCCGTTCAGGCCATTATTCAAACAGCTCAAATGCGTTTTGCTAAGTGGAGATAGATAGAACTCTGGTGGATTTGTATTTCCACAGCTCCTTCCCTGCAAACCCAATTTCATACACAACCCATACTCCATTTCTTCCAGGACTTGAACTTGTCTCAGTCATTGCCATTTACTGCCACGAACAACCACGGAAACAGCACTTGTACGAACAGAGAAGAACCTTGTTCTCTCTGGCTCTTTTTCACCCTGCAATTCGAGTTCAAATAGAAGCCAGCTTTCCTTGTCCTAATCTCCTCACGTTCACAATGATTATCAATGGCAGCACAGATGGTTTTAATCCCCCAATCAATCGTAATACCTCAAGTTCTTCACTAATTTTCTTGACTGGTTTTCCGGTGTTAATTCTGCCCAAACTTTCTAACAACTCATACTCAATTCTCGTGTTCTTCTTACCTTCTTAACCCATCTCGACTGGCCATACAAACCCAGACTTCGCCGGCATGAACTCTTGGCAGCAGTGTCTTCTTGGTTCAGTAAGGATAAAGCTGAACTGTGTAATAACAATGTTGGACTCGGCCTAATTTTTGGATTATAAGCTGAAGGAGGTGGCCCTTAGTAGATTGAGCGGGTGTCTATAGTAAACCCGTTTAGAATCAAATGGCTACCTTCTTTGGCCGCCTCCAGTAATTCATAACGGATTTCAGCCGGTTGCTTCTTCACGCACGCACGACTGCCAGTAGTGGTTCCCATGCAATGATAATTCTGCCTCTTTTGTGGCCAATTGGACGATTTCTTGTTCTTTTCGGGAATAAGCTCCAAAATTCCCATAAAATATAAAACAAAGCTAATAACACAATTTCACAAGAAAACTAGCTAAGAAAGCATAATCAATCGATACTTAGAGAGGTGTTTTTAAACACCTATCAATTTCATTCCACCACTGAAAAGAGAAGACAAACATAAAAATGTCATCTAATAAATTAAGTTGTTAAGACCCTTGATCTTTCATAAACCAACCCAAAAATCACACCATAAACACAAAATCAGTTTGTTGATTCATCTTCACTAGATCGTCTATACCGCCGGCATTGTATGATGGTGAACAAAACAATGCCAACAAGTGTTAGAAATTGGCCAAAATTTAAGTTTTTTTCTCATGTTCTTTCGGTATTGATTTTTATTTGTCGAGCATGCTGAAACTAGCATACCGACATTGTAAATAAATTTTCGAGTATGTCGGAATTGTTTTTATTTGTGCCGGCATTGTAGGTTTTATATCGAGCATGCCGGCAGTGCTTTTCCGGTATAGTTATTTTACGATCTTCTATGCCGGGCAAACTATCCAGTTCATCAGTCCTGGAATTCAGCTCTTACACTGTCTCTAGACAACATTGCCTGGATATTAAGGAACTTTTAGGAAAAATCTAAAACTAGATCTTCATCTTAGCCACTTGGAATATGTGAAAAAAGTATGTATAGTCTACTACAGGATAACTACATTGTAGTTTGTATATTACGAGTTTTATTAGCAACAATATCAACTTCAAGAAAAAAACAACTGACATTGAACATACAGTACAAGTAGAACAAATACACACCAAAGAAGAAGAGAACGACAAGAAAACATTCCATCCTTTCTTTGATTCTCCTATTTTCCGATATTACTGAAATTTCATTTATTAATTCACCTCTATCTTCTTCTTCGACACGAACCTGCAACCGAATAATGCAAATTCAATAATTAAACTAACAACAACAGACATAACTAAGTTCCCCCCGTTATTTACTTTCACACATGTTACTTAATCTGATATTCAACAAAAATCTGACATTAACGACACACTTGTTTAAGGTTTCTTGGTTCAATTCAATCAAACAAACTTACTTCTCATTAAGGTTAGAATCACCGAACGGATTTGAATCACTTGCATAACCAGAAACTGATAACTATTTGACTGCTTAAAATACCGGCATTGTTAAAAGGTAACCGACATGGTATCTGAAAAGTCTGCATATATCAAACTAAAGCCGGCATCGAATCAAAAAACACGAGCATGCCGGCAACACTTCCGGCATTGATTTTTCATCATAAACAATACCGGCAGTTATGAAATTAAGTCCAGAGAATCTCGTTTTGTTACCTACTCACAACCGGCATTGTCAACCAAGTTTCTCCCCCATGAGTTCTTAATGGGCCATTGTTGGGTGTCGTTTTCTACACCATATCCAACTGCCAAAACAGCGTGATTTACGTCCTGCATAAACAACAAGGATAAGTAAAAATATAACCTCATCCGAAGTTAGTTTTGCAGTACTCAACCAAAACATGATACTTCAATCCAATTCTAGTTGATCTGATTTTGATCATCAATGGGTAACGTGTTCTGATTTCTGGTTTGTAAAATATAACCATTGGAGTGCTACCACAATGGTCGCTGGTAAAAACTCCTTCCTTGTTGAGACGAAAACCACTAATGATTTGTCAGCTCCCTATAATTATAATTATAGAAACTAAAAACTTCAAACCACAAATTGCATGTGCTCATGCATAAAGAAAAGTCTGATCAAAACAGAACCTAGCTAGCATTTGCAACTCAACTAGCAAATGATATAGAAATATGGCAGCTGACACAGGATGTATGTGAGAACTTTTATGAGTATATTAACTGACGTGGCATCTAAATGGTGAGAAGATATGGGTGAATCCAGAACTTTAATGATAAATTTGATGGTGATATGATGAAATCAATGGTGTCGGCATGGTCTTCATCATGGAGACAGTATCGATTGTTTGTGCCGGCGTGGCCTTCATAATGCCGACAATGCCGACTTTTCTTTCAAATTTAAATCAAATTTTGGCTCAACCATAATCCCATGTAAATGAATGGGTTTGTAGAGAAAGGATGAAAACCTTTAGTTTGTGCTAATTGTAGGTTCTAGATTTGGATTTTATGTTTTATATAAGAATTATGATTTTTATTAGGGGAAAGGGTAACTTAGTAAATTTGCACCCAAAAATCATCCCTTAGCAGGATTCATAGGATAGGAACAGTAATTTATATCCCCCAATTGCGCGTTCATAATAATCCACATCTGCAAAAAGTGGGGCTAAAATGAATGAGAATTAAATATTTGGTTTCAATTATAAGACAGATGGAGATTCTTCATATTTTCCCGCGCCAAAAAGATATATACTCCCTCTGTCCAAAATTAGATGACCTAGACCTAGTTAGTATTAAATTTTGTCCCAAAATAGATGACCTATATCATAAAACAATGAAATATTTCTAAAATTACCTTTTAAATTAATTATTATTAGTATAGGAAATATGTATAATTTGATAGGCATGTTTATATTCGTTACATAGGTGTTTTAAAATGATTTCCAATGGTATAAAGTTTACAAATATCTGTGGTATAGTTTGACAGATAAATTATTTCTAAATTTTACTAGTAATTATTCACAAGGGTATAATTATATAAAATACTTAAAAATTCTCCTCTCCCATCCTTGCCTTAAGAATTGTGCAAGCTACAACTAGGTCATCTAAATTGGGACTGAGGGAGTAGATGACTAAGTAGGAAACTAAAAAAATCAATTATTCTCCCTAAACAAACGGTAGTAAACATATTGAACAAAATTAATCGGCAGAAAAAGGAAATATCCTGTCGCAAACTAAAATGTTTGCTGACATCATATATGGCCAGGTGGCTGTCGTCGCTGCTGCTAGATCGAGTTTGCTCTAGCACTTTTTTTCGGTCATTATGGTGATTGTTATTGATGCTGTTGAAGAATTGGCAATGTACCTGCTGATGATGTTTGTGTTTCAACTGATGGATCATGATGATAAATATATGTTGGTGGCTGCTGAATCTTAGGCTTAGTGTTTGGTTTCTTACTCTGTAGGAGCATCTCCAACAGAAGGTTATAATTTTATTTTTATATGACACCTATGATTTTAGACCCCCATTCAAACCAAAACCATCTCCAATAGTAGGTCCTATAAACAAGGAGGGATGCCGTACAAGGTCTTGAAGAAAGTGTTAACTACACCTTTGGATGCACCTCCACGTCACTAATTCTAAGAAATAAAATCCTGAGATAGTTTTTTAGACATGAAGTCCTAAATTTACTTCTAAGGAATAAAATCCTCAACTGTTGGAAGATAGTTTTTTAGGCATGAGGTCCTAAATTTACTCTCTGGCTAAATCCCGTTAATAAAAGGACCAAATAATAAATTCACATAAAAAAAAATAACTATAAACAGATACTCTAAACAGATATGAGATAACTATAGATTCAGGGGACAATTTTTTTTTTTGATTTTTTTTTTTTTTGGTTCGAACCTCTATAGGAGCAATTTTTGGATTTACCAAAAAAAAAGGGGACAACTTTTTAAATGTACTAAACTTTTTAAAGACACCCCACACCATGATAATTCAAATGTAGCAGCTTGAAGTATTCATATCATATAGAATTCCAAATAAAAAGATAAAAAGGAAAACCAGAAGGTAACCAAAAAAAAACACAACAAAATTATTCGTAACAGAAGTGTTTGTGACAATTGACAGTAGATGTTCAAAACATTTAGTCTTGAGCACTTGGGGATTCAATGCCACCTCTGCCTCTATGATTGCCCCGCATGTCCCTTTCTTGCTCTATGCGGCGCAGGCTCCTGCTCCTGCTAGCTGCAGGGCTGTTCTCCCCAGGACTTGGACTTCTGCCCTTAGCCCTGGGAGGACTCTCACTGTTGTAATCTGACCCATTACGCCCAGTGGCTGTCTTCCTCTGCTCTCTCGGGGAGAGACTGTCTCTCAGTGAGCTCAGCTCATCAGGAGTTGGGCTGCGCTTCCTCCCCCTGGATGGAGGTGGAGATGCCTTCCTCGCTGGCTTGGGGCTCCTGCTGTACCTCGGGCTTCTTGATCTCCTCCTTTCCACTCGCTCAATGCTCCGCTCTCTCCTAAGTGGAGATCTGGACCGGCTGAGAAGAGTTGCATGTTAAAATTGCAATAAAGCCACAACAAATATATATGGCAAACAAAACAACTCCAAAAACAGGGTAGATTATGTGTTCCTGGTTTTGTTGGTAAGTAACTAATTACCAATCAATAAACCAATGTGCATGGGGTACCCAAATAAAATGAAGTTGATAGAAACCTGTAACTACGGCCGTGGCTGTAGCTTCCACTACGACGGGGAGAAGGTGAATAACTACGCCCACGTCTGCAGCAAACACTCCTTGTAGTTAAACTAAAAGGTGAAACAAATAATCTAAACAAGCTTTACAAAAAAGGATCTTACTTGAGGTTCTTGGGACTATTCTGGCAGTTTCGCTCTATATGGCCTCTTTCTCCACAACGATAGCACTTATTCTTCCAGTCTCCGGCTTTGCAATCTCGTGCCCAGTGGCCATCAAGGCCACAATTAAAGCAGCGACCAGATCCAGGGGGGGGACCTCTTCCCAGATACTCTCTAGCACCTCCTGAACCACGTGGTGTCTGCAAAAAAAGAAGTGATGAGATCATTTTAAGTAAAAATCTGCATCAATACACTCAAGTTGCAACATCAAAGGAAAGCTTTAAGTATCTGGTTCCTACCCCTTTAGCGAACTCCACTACAATACGACTTCCATCAAATTCTCGACCATTCAGACTGTATCGTGCATCATCAGCATCCCTGGGATCACTAAACTCCTATAACAATTACAAAGGAATAGACCAACAAAATTAATCTCATAATAACATATCAATATCCAGCATTTTAATGGATTCACCTCTACTGAACAGAATAGTGTCTCATTGAGGCCACACAGAACAAGCATCTAGTAACGAAAGAATAGACATTATACTCACAACGAAGGCAAAATCATGCTTCATATCCACATCCCGTACTCTGCGACAAGGTTTGCCAGAAAGAGTAAGGCCATGATGACTAAATACCAAAGGGTGGTGATACTTCGCCCCTCGGAAGAACTAAACACCAGTTTGAGAAGGTTGCCAATGCACAAACACGCAATAACATTACAGAAAGAATCGCCAAAGTCTCCTATACAATTCCACCAGGGCACCATCTCACCGTATAGACCTCCAGGTCAGGCAAAACCCCGGAATCCTTCGATAAGATCATTCAAGTTAAAACACACAACACATGGGGTGCAAACGTCTGGGTCATCAATTCCACCATGGCACCATTTCACCATAGAGACCTCCAGGTCAGGCAAAACCAGGGAAACCTTCAATAAGATCATTTAAGTTAAAACACACTACATGTTGGGGTGCAAACGTCCTCACAGAGGTATGATAATGTTTGCTGAACATAAACCCTAGCACAAAGTGGCTGGGCTTAGGCCTGAATGTCTCTTCATTGGAACAGATTATACATCACTCACGATATTGACAACTAACCTAGGCAAACATCAACTCCCAACAGATGACATCATCCCATCCAAGACCTACATGGTGACTGAACTATTCTAGAGCATGTTTGATTCCTATCACAATTTCCGGACAGCTGAATCGCAAATAGATAAGTTCAATTGATTGGGCGTTTTAGATCAATGAATTCTTAACTCGGAGAATATAGTGGAGCGATACTTAGAATTTTGAACCAAACTGGAAGTTTATACGAAATACAAGAGACAAAGAAAGACGCCCAGCATTCAAATAGCATAACAAGATGCTAACTATATATATATCAATCGAAAATTATCATGGATTTACCTTCCATATCTGCCAAAGAGGTCATCCAAATCGCGTGAGCGTGTTCTCGATGATAGATGACCAACATAGAGGCGGGTGGTTTCCCTTCCATAGCGATCCCCATACCGATCACGATCATCATATCGAGGCATTCTTGAACCTGCTCACAACAATATGATACAACCAAAAGGGATTTAGACACAATTCAAGAAACCAATAGTCATGAAACTCAAGGACACTAGAAACCCCATGACCCAACATGTTATTATACTTACATCTACCCATCGATAAAGAAAAAACACATAAATCCACTGCTTTCACCCTTCAGCCATAACATATTAAAATTTCACAATTTGGATTACCTACTAAATTTCTTTCAAAACCGATAAAATTTCCAAACCCTTTAATATTGTCAAATATAAAACCTGTATATCATGCTGATTCCTAAGTATGAAAGACAAGATTAGAGAAAGAGAAGACAAGGCGTAATTTTTCTAGTTTATTTCAAGGATTTCACTAATACACAATTTTTTAAACATAAAAATCAGATAAACTACAAGCAAAAGAACGGAATTGAAATCTATCAAAATTCAAACCCTAATTTAAATGACCTGAAGAAGAAAGTTAACGGAAGACAAGTCGACACCGGATAAACCATAGAACTTACTGGGTATTGACACTCTCTTTCCTGTGTTATATAGAGTTTAGATCGGATGGTATACTCTTGGACGGTCGAGATACGCTTTGTTTATGTTAACGGTAGATTGACTTACTTTACTAAACCCAATGTCTATCCCAGTAAATAGATAGCTTTTTAAGGCCCGTTAATACCTGTCATTCAAAACTAGTAGTAAAATACCAAGGTGACCAAATTCGGAGTACAAAATTGGAGTACAAAAACTCCGGGATCCATTAAAACTCCAGATTAAACAAAATTGATACAAAAATCCCAAATTATTTTGATACAAAAACCCCAAATTTTTAAAAATTGATACAGAAACCCCAAACAAAATTCTATGAAATTCTATGATGAATTATTTTTGCCTATTTTTGTTATCATGAAACCAAAAAAAATTTCCTTCAAAAAAAGCAAAATAAAAAAAAAACCCCAAAGATTTTAATGATGAAACTGAATTTTAGTGGTACTGTTTCTGGTTAGTGGTGGTGTTTTTTATGGTGATGGTAGTGCTAGTATTTATTGGTGGATGTGGTGTTGGTTGCTAGTAGTGGTAGTTAGTGGTGGCAAAAACACCTTTAGGGTTTTTGTGTTACTTTTGTTTTGATGGGTTTTTTGTGGATGGATAGTACACCTTCGGGGTTATAACTCACGGCTCGACTGTCATTTTCTAAGAAGGATTTTTTGGGCACCACCGCACCACTCTTTTGTGATTCCATGATGTGCTTAGGCCATGTATCCTACACTTATAAGGGGTGGCCTTAAATTAGGAAATGACTAACTTAGCCTTAACTTAATGTAATTTATAACTAATCTAATAACCTCTAAATCTAATCATATAGAAATCTAATTAAGATAATCAAATTTTCTTCTTCTCTTCTTCCTTCTTTCCGGAACCGTTCCTCATCGTCGATTCATAAAATTTTCATCCTCAAAATACTGTGAAAAATATTTGATTAGTAATCATCGTCGATTCTCATATACCCATGACTTCTAATTCGTTTATGATTTACAAATTTGAGTAGTAATCATCAAAATAGTGTGAAAAACAAGTTACAAATATAAGTTCGGTTAAGAAAACTTTCTCTAACCTTAGTTTTGTAGCCAAACTTTAGGAAATGAAAAACACGAAGAACACTTCGGTTAGGAAATATTTTTTGGTCCTAACTGAACTATGGTCTGTAAGACCAAATTTTGGGTTCGGTTAAGCCGCAAATATTTTCTCCTAACCGAACTCTTGTCTGTAACTTACTCGAGCATATAAGTTCGGCTACCTTTTTTGGTAGCCGAACTTTTTGTAAATATAATTTCGTGATCGCAAACATTCAACTAACTCAAAAAAAAAAATCTCAAAAAAACAAAATCTCAGTTTTTTTAAAATTCTTCTCCTTCTCCTCTCTCTTCAACAATTTTATATATAAAAAAATACACTAATTATAATCTACAATCTAACTCACTAATCTAAAACTATCATTAATTAGTCCAACTTAATCATTAGCTTAACTAATTACAAAAGGGAACTTTGGCTATTAAGCAAAATACCTAGATAAAGGGTGATGCAAATTACTTCATAATGACCTAGTCAAATTTAGAGAAGGTCCCTCCACAAAAAAGGAGAGGTGCCCAATTTTATTTTATTTTTTATAGGTGAACTTAGGCTAAGGCCCAAAACAAATTTTTTTCTTATTGTGAGGTCCAAAATATTTTTCATTTTTTAAAGCGCATAATCACTTGAAATTATGAAAAGAGAGTAATAAGACACAAGTACCCTTAGTATTTCTACTTGTATAACAAAGAAATTTCGGATTTTCTCTCTTATCAGTAAATTTCGATTTTTCTCTCTTATCTAAATAAACGGGCCTTGGAATTTTATGAATTTTATCTCGCTTGAAGCTTTTAAATAGATCTACATAACGAGAACAGACAATAATGTCAAGTTTAATTTTTTACGAAAAAATCGGAGGTGATTGTTCTTTTAGACATAAATGTTGAAAACTTGATACATAACCATTATGCCACCACAAATAGAGATGTGCACGGGTCGTCGGTTTGGGTTTCACCTAGAACCATCGACCGAACCGCTAGTACCTCGATTTTATAATTTAAAATCAACCCCGCCCGACCTATCGTCGATTCGGCTTTAAACCGCCCCGATTCCGGTTAGTCGGGTTCGGGTTTAAATGCGGGTTAATCCAGTTCAAGTTCTAGCAAAAAAAAAATGCATCTACCATATGTTTCCTGGCAAGACTATTTCATATTTCTTGTCAGATTTTCACCTGTAATGTCTATATTCGTCCCTGCATATATTCAATGATCACCCATACACATGTTCTAAAGTTTAAACATATTTCTTAAGTTCTTAATTTTAAGCAAGCCAAACCACAATCATAAGTCTTCAAAATTCAATATAAATATCAGTACTTCCAATAAAAACAAGTTGAACAACCATAAGTCATTAAGTCTTTAAAAATTAAGATTAGAATTTAAAACAATAAAAACAAGTTAAACAACCATGAGTCATTAAGTTTTCAAAGTTAATATTAAATTTTAAATTTCAAAATTGGAGGGATAGGATTAATTTTCATCAACAATTGTAACTATCTGTTACTGTGAGCGGGTTTGATAGACGCATTTATGTGTCTATTTTCATCTCTATTGTATATATTATTAGTACCCATTTTTATACTTATTATGGTGTTTTATGTCTTTGTAGGTATTTTTAGAGAAATAAGCTCTTGCGACGAAATTGGCTCGTAAAGTGGTGTTTTCCACCCCAGGATAGAGTACTAAAGGCACCCCAGAAATACACCGGAGGAACCCCGAAAAAGTGTTTATAACACCCCAGAAAAAAGTGTTAAAGGCACCCACCAAAATTACTAAAGGCACCCTAAAAATGGATAAGGGCGTCCCCAAGGCAGCCGAGCTGCTAAAGGCACCCGCGTTTTGGATTCAGGGCACTTCACCCTCATCGTTTGAAAAAAAAGAAAATTTTGGCGGGAATTCTGGATTCAAATTTCCAGTTACTGCGTACTTTGTGTTTGATATTTTGAGGAAGATTTAGTCGGATTTTGATCTTGCTTCGGATATGTACCAGCCTGTTAGATCACAACAAGGGTGGTAAGTGCATTCATTTTGATTAAATCACAGAATCTCATCAAACAGGGGAAGATTTTTATCTCGGGCTGGAAATGGAATGTTTGTGGATCAAAGAGGGAGGATATCTTCTCTGCTAGAGTTTTTTCTTTATCTTGGAAGGAATAACAGCTCAGAGACGCATGACAAAAGCAATTTAGCGCATGCAGAGAAAGAAAATAAGAAATTATTCCCGAGAATAATATTCCTTTACTGTGAAGATTTTGAGGAGTAATTGGCGAGATTTGGAGGTGCTTCTGGGTTATAAATAGCTTCTGGGATGTAGAGGAAAGGGGTAGAGAGAATTGGGAGCAGTTGGGAGCAGCACAGAATCGGAAAATCGAAGTTGCAGGAAAAACAATTTTTCTGCTGGTGAAGAAGGTACGAAGAACATAAGACCCTTAAAGACCGTCGTTCTACAACAGTGCCAGTGACGGTATTCCTTTATCGTTTTCTGTAACAATTGATTTTGTAACAAATATAAGTGTTACAAAACCCGGTTTTATTCATTTTTTCTCCCATTTCATCATTTGTGAACCATTTTTGAGCATTAATAAAGATGAATTTTGAGCATGTTTCCATGATAATGATGAGCTAATTCTCGCGTAATCAAGGCACGGAGGAAGTATTTATGCATGAATAATTGGTAACTATTCTATTTTTCTCTAATTTGTATTTTATAATTCACTCAATCACTACTTTGTAGAATTTTAATTGTTTGCATAATTTTTCCTAATTAGTTGTGATTCAATTAGATAGGTTATACTTTGGTTAGATAATCTATGCTTAAGGGATACAATTAATGTTTGAAAATATGCATGATAATTTGTGAATTAAGAAAAAGAGATTTTAAAAATAATTAGAGTTTTGGAATTTTTACCATCATTCATTCATGTGTAATAGTGGAATCTAGTGTCTTGGTTATTTTCAATCTTAAAAAAATTAAATTGGATTAACATTTTCTCTACTTTTAGTTTAAATAAGTCTAAAATCAATTACTTTCACAAGTCTTACGAACCTATTACTACAACAAAGTTGAAAATCACATCAATTTTTGGCGCCGTTGCCGGGGACTTGTTTTTAAGTTAGAGTTTTTAGATTTATTATTATTTATTTATTTTTAGATTTTTATTCTCTTTGTTCTATTTTACGTTTCTTTGGGTATATTTCTTTGTGCTACAGGTTTGGAGTTTGGACCGAAAAGAATTTAAGCCAAAGACTTTGGTGACTAAGAGATTAGGAGTCAAAGATAAAAGCTAAAAGAAAAGGAAAAGAAAGACAAAGAAATTTTATTTTATTAGGTTTTTAGATTTTATTTTTATTTTTATTTTAGTTTTTATTTCTTTAGATTTTCTTTTTAGAAATTGTATTAGGATATCTTTTATTTTTGTATTTTTTTTCTTCTTTTGCACTTTATTTTTGGACTTTGGACTGTGAACTTTGGGACAATTCTTTTTACCCTACGGAAGGGTAGTTTTAAATATAAACTGTTTGCAGGGAAGGACGACGATTACGATATCGTCTCGGCCCCTCGGGTTCGTACATGACATAGGAGTCGTGGCCCGAGTCGACTTCAGAGGTTCTTCGTCCGTCTGGTACGGGAGGTAAGTTTTTCGAAACATACGCGAATCCCCTGTTAGCGGGTTTACTGTCTGCCTTAAGGTGAATATATGTTGAGGACTGAATACGGACTTTAATTTCCTAGTAAAGGGCAAGGACTGGCCATACAAGATAAGGGTTCGGATTTCATCACCGTTCTCTTCTTGTCCCGCCTTAGGAAAACATATCCTACGCGAACCCAAGCCTAAAATATTGACTAGAACGAGACCTATAGGGTAACGCGCTTAATAGGAAAGTCGTTCGAAAAATATTGGTTGCTCTTCTAAGCATACTTTGAAGTTCAGGAAGATTACTGTAAGTCGATTAGAGCCGCCTTGTAACCCAGGGAAGCGTTGCCAAAGAGGTGGGGGTATCAAAGCTCCTCTGAGCTTCCCCTACTTCTCTTCGACTCACTTTATTCGGATCGATCCAGAGAGGTTTGCTTAAATTGTAATGAATTCCTTTTCGAAAGAATAGAAGCTGGTCTAGAAACAATCTAAGTGGAGCCATCATGCTTGTTGTTTGCTAGAAATTTTTAGGTTTGCTTTGGTGGAGTCAGCCTGCTGTGTGTTTGCTTAGAACCTCCCTTCTTTAGGATTTTTATTTTTATTTTTCTTAGTGTATGCCAAAATCGCTCAAGTCCATTAGTGAGCGTGCTTGGAAAAGAGACACTTTTGGCCGTTTGATTAGTGACGAGCCTAGAGGTTTTTCTTTTGAAGACGGGGAGCTCGAAGACTCTTCTTTGGAGAGCCCTGTTTTCGGAAACTTCAATTTTGAGAATTTAAGTCTTAGTGAGGAATTCACCCCTAGGATTTTTACTGTGCCAACAATGACAACTTTGAAGGAGTACATGTACCCAACTAGGACCAACCGACCATCGTGCATTAAGTTGCCAGCCTCTACGGCTAGTTATGGGTTGAAACCTGGTATTCTTCAGATGATCCCTATATTCTTAGGAAAAGATGATGAAAACCCTTACTTTCACATTAGGGACTTTGAAGAAATTCGTGGAACAATTAATATTAAAGACCTTAGTGAAGAAGTCTTGAAACTTAGGATGTTCCCCTTTTCCCTGAGAGATAAAGCCAAGACCTGGCTTAACAACCTACCATCTGAATCCATAAAAACATGGAAGGAACTTATTGATGCCTTCTATTTTAAATTCTACCCTAAGCATAAAACTGTAGCTGTTAGGAAGAAAATTAGTGCTAGTGTACAACAAGAGGGAGAATCTCTTTATAGGTTTTTAGAGAGATTCAATGATTTCTTATCCCAATGTCCTCACCATGGGTTTGACAAAATGAAACTAGTAGGGATTCTTTATGATGGTTTGTATTATTCGACCAAAGCCACGGTCGAGTCTTTGTGCGTTGGTGAGTTCACTAGTAAAAATGCTGATGATGCGTTTTCCTTCTTAGAAGATGTCGCTGAAAAATCCCAACAGTGGGAATCTTGTGTTGAACCCCCTAAAAGACTCTTAATCAATAGAAGTAGCACCAATGTAGTTGATACAGGCTTTGGGGATGATGCTAAGTTTACTGCTTTATCTAGAAGGTTAGAAGTTTTGGAATTGAATCAATCTAAACATAGGTCTTTTGCTGAACCTGATAATAGGATTAGAGCCTCTCAAGTTTGTAGTTGTGGAATAGAACCCAATAACTCGTTTTGGGAAGGTCAGGATAGTGAAGAGCAAGCCCATGCTGTCTATAACAATGCTAGATTTGAAAACCGACAGAAGTTTGACCCCTATTCAGAGACCTACAACCCTGGTTGGAGAAACCATCCTAACTTCTCTTGGTCTAAAGGACAGAGTCAAGGGCAGTCTAGTAATTCTCAGCCTCCCCCAGGTTTTGTTTATAATAAGAACCCTTCAGGTCAAGCCCAGTTCCAGAACCCTTCTGAGAATAGAATAACCAGCTTAGAGGAATCTCTTAGTTTATTAAAAAGGAGCCAGGACATGTTCGTAAAAACCCAAGAAGTATTACTAAAGAACCAGGCTAGTTTTCAAGAGGAAACCAAGAAGAATTTTCAACATAATGCCAAGTCTCTTGCTAAGTTAGAACTTCAAGTTAGTCAAATGGATAAGATTCTAAGTGAGAGAGATAGTGGGAGTTTTCCTAGTCAAACTCAACCTAATCCTAGAGGAGTTCATGAAATAGGAGGAAGATCATCTGATCATGTGAATTCAATCAAAACCCTTAGGAGTGGTAGAGAAATAGACAATAAGGTTTCCATGCCTGATAGTGAACATGCTGTAGTTCACCCTTCTGAATCAGAAGCTGAAGAGATTGATGGAACCTCTAAGGAGACTGATAAGGCCCATGATAAGCCAAACTTTGTTCCTAGAGCCCCATTCCCACAATTGCTGGTACCAACTAAGAAGGAGTCCACTTTTAATGACATTTTGGAGGTTTTTAAGCAGGTAACTATCAACCTTCCATTATTAGATGCAATTAGGCAGATTCCTCCTTATGCCAAGTTCCTTAAGGACTTGTGTACGCTAAAGCGTAAGCTCGGTGTCCATAAGAAAGCCTTCCTAGCTAGTCATGTGAGTTCTATTATTCAGAATACTACTACTCCTAAGTATAAAGACCCAGGTTCCCCTACCATTGACTGTACAATAGGGAAATACCGTGTTGAGAAAGCACTGCTTGACTTAGGAGCCAGTGTGAACTTACTCCCATACCATGTGTACCTTGAGCTAGGACTTGGTGAGATGAAACCTACCCAGATAACACTTCAGTTAGCTGATAGGTCCGTAAAAATTCCTCGTGGTGTGATCGAGGATGTTCTTATTGAGGTCGACAAGTTTATTTATCCAGTGGATTTTGTTATCCTAGATACCCAACCTGTCCCTGACCCAGAGAACCAGATACCGGTAACTCTAGGTCGCCCGTTTTTAGCTACATCTAATGCGATCATCAACTGTCGAAACGGTATTATGAATCTGTCTTTTGGTAACATGACCATTGAGCTGAACATTTTTCATATTAGTAAGCTACCCTCTGAACTAGATGACTCGAGCATAGAAGAGGTCAACATGATAGGAACATTAGTCGAGGAGTCATTACCAAACACTTTGTTAGAAGATCCACTAGAGAAATGCTTATCCCATTTTGGGATTGATTTTGATGATGATAATGTGATTAATGAGGTGAATGCTTTGTTAGATTCAACCCCTTTGTTTGACACTAGCAATGTTTGGAAATCTAAGTTCGAACCATTACCAGTTTCTGAGTCTACTCTAGTTCCTTCGTTAGGAAAGCCTCCTAAGTTGGACCTTAAACCATTACCAGATACCTTGAAGTATGTGTTTTTAGGCCCAGCTGAAACTTTACCTGTGATTGTAGCATCCAACTTGGATAGTGATCAGGAAAGTAGGTTAGTAACCGTTCTTCAAAACAACAAGGAAGCTTTAGGATGGACCATGGCAGACATTAAGGGTATAAGTCCTACCGTTTGTATGCATCAAATTTATTTAGAGGAAGATACCAAACCTTCTAGGGAGATGCAACGTCGACTAAACCCTAATATGAAAGAGGTAGTTCGAACCGAGGTTCTTAAGTTGTTAGATGCAGGCATTATCTACCCTATTTCAGACAGCAAGTGGGTCATCCCTGTTCAGGTTGTCCCCAAGAAATCCGATATTACTGTAGTCCAGAATGAAAACAATGAGTTAATCCCAACTCGAGTGACCACGGGTTGGCGTGTTTGTATTGACTATAGGAAATTGAACAAGGTCACTAGGAAGGACCACTTCCCCCTTCCTTTCATCGACCAAATGCTAGAGAGATTAGTTGGACATAGTCACTACTACTTCTTAGATGGCTATTCCGGATATAATCAGATCGTTATTGCCCCTGAAGACCAAGAAAAAACTACTTTTACCTGTCCCTTTGGTACCTTCGCATATAGACGCATGCCTTTCGGGCTTTGTAATGCCCCTGTAACTTTTCAGCGTTGTATGATGAGCATATTTTCTGACATGGTAGAACGGTTCTTAGAGGTCTTTATGGATGATTTTTCAGTATTTGGTTCGTCTTTTGATGAGTGCTTGCATCATCTGTCATTAGTTTTGACTAGGTGTAAGGAGAAGAATTTAGTGCTTAATTGGGAGAAATGTAATTTCATGGTTCGTTCAGGAATTGTTTTAGGGCATATCGTATCATCTAAGGGTATAGAGGTAGATAAAGCCAAAGTTGACCTTATTAAGACTTTATAGGTCCCAAAACCGTAAGAGATATTTGGTCATTCTTAGGGCATGCAGGTTTTTATCGTCGATTCATTAAGGATTTTAGCTTAATTTCTAGACCTCTTTGCAATTTGCTTGCAAAAGATGTTAAGTTTGTCTTTGATGATGCTTGTTTAGAGGCTTTTGAGAAGCTTAAGACTTTACTCACTACCGCCCCCATAGTCCAGGCACCCAACTGGAACCTACCCTTTGAGATCATGTGTGATGCTTCAGATTTTGCTATTGGTGTTGTGCTAGGTCAGCGAGAAAACAAATTACTCCATGTGATTTACTATGCTAGCAAAACTCTGAATGATGCCCAGTTGAACTATACTACTACGGAGAAGGAACTGTTAGCCATTGTGTTCGCCTTAGACAAGTTTAGATCATATCTCTTAGGTTCTAAGATTATAATCTTCACTGATCATGCTGCTTTGAAGTATCTTCTTTCCAAAAAGGATACAAAACCTAGATTGATTAGATGGATTCTATTGTTGCAGGAATTTTCCTTAGACATTAGAGACAAAAAAGGTGCAGAAAATGTAGTAGCAGACCACTTGTCTAGGCTTGTTGTGGATACCCCTGATGATTCCCTTCCTGTTAGAGACAGTTTTCCTGATGAACAACTGTTCTCTGTTACCCAATTACCTTGGTATGCGAATATAGTGAACTATCTTGTTACTGGTCGAATTCCCCAACATTGGGGTAAACAAGATCGTTCTAGATTTTTAGCTGAGGTTAAGCACTTCTTTTGGGATGATCCTTATTTGTTTAAGTATTGTCCAGACCAGATTATTAGGAGATGTATACATGAAATTGATCAGTCAAGTATTATTTCCTTTTGTCATGATCATGCTTGTGGGAGTCATTTTAGTGCTAAGAAGACTGCTGCTAAGATATTACAGTGTGGATTCTATTGGCCTTCATTGTTTAAAGATTCCCACAGTTACTGTGTTACTTGTGAACGTTGCCAGAAATTAGGAACCATTTCCCGTAGGAACATGATGCCCTTGAACCCTATTTTAGTTATTGAGGTCTTTGATGTGTGGGGTATTGAATTTATGGGTCCGTTTCCTAATTCTTTTGGTAACCTATACATCCTTGTCGCTGTAGACTATGTATCTAAGTGGATTGAGGCGGTTGCGTGTAAAACCAATGACCATAAGGTCGTAGTCCAGTTTTTAAAAGAGAATATACTTACACGTTTTGGTACGCCGCGAGCTATAATTAGTGACGGAGGTTCACACTTTTGTAATAGACCATTTGCTCTTTTAATGAAACAGTATGGTATTACCCACAAAGTAGCTACCCCATATCACCCACAGACTAGTGGTCAGGTAGAGGTCTCCAATAGGGAAATTAAGCGTATTCTAGAGAAAACAGTTAATCCCAATAGGAAAGACTGGTCATTGAGGCTTACTGATGCCTTATGGGCTTACCGTACTGCGTTTAAGACACCCATTAGAATGTCACCTTATCGTTTAGTATTTGGCAAGGCATGTCACCTGCCTGTTGAGTTAGAGCATAAAGCCGATTGGGCTATTAAGCAGCTAAACTTTTCACTTGACAAGGCAGGAGCTCACAGAAAGCTCCAGCTCGATGAGTTGGACGAGATTCGTAGAGATGCATACGATAGTGCTAAGGAGTATAAGAACAAAATGAAACTTGTGCATGATAAGAATATTTTACGAAGGTCATTTTCTCCAGGTCAAAAAGTTATTCTGTATGACACTCGTTTGCATCTATTTCCCGGGAAGTTGCGCTCTCGGTGGACCGGTCCTTTTGTGGTCCGTACTATTTTTCCTCATGGAGCGGTTGAGATCGAGACACCGGATGGTTCTTCGAAGGTTAACGGTCAGAGATTGAAACCTTTTTTAGAGCCCTTTCCTACAGGTGATGTTAAGGAAGTCCCTCTGGAGGACCCTGCTTACCCTTGATTGACCATCGGGGTCATTGTATGTTGTATATTAGTTTTTGATTTCTCTCTTCACCCGGGTACTATCTTTCCAACTTCTCTTTGTGTTATTTTTGGTACTGCTCTTTCATTGGAAACATTGAGGACAATGTTAGATTTAAGTTTGGGGGTATGGGAAAAACTTTTTAGTTGAAATAAACTCCAGAGCCTAGAAATTTATGCCTATTAAGGATGGCACTAACCAATCTAAGTGGATGGAAGCATTTTGGTTTTAGGAGTTGAGGAACCAATCTGAGTAGATGGAAACATCTATAAGAGTCTATTCGTAAAAGCACAGAGCTCAGGTGTTAGAAATAACATGATAGTTTCGCCATATCTCGTTGAGTCCTTTTCACTTCTGTTTTTATTTTATTTTATTTTTAAAATTTGTTTCTCTAAGTGATTAAGTGGGGCTCACGATTCAAGTTGTTACCACTGCTAGGGAGTAATAGAGTGATTGAGATACTACATCAAAAAAAAAAAAAAAAACAGACCAATAGACCAATCGGAATAAATTTTAACACTTGGATAGCAATATGTGTGTGTTCTCCCTGTCTCCGTCGCCTAAACAAGCGTGGAATGCAGGATCCACGGGAATTACCATGTAATCTGCTGACAAGAAAGCATGCGCTTGGATCCACAAGATCTAATCATGTTGTTAGTTCTAAATAAATAAATAATAAATGTGTGTTCAATAAATCGACCGCTGGTTCCCTTGTATATGCCAGACGAGTTGATCTAGAATTAGGGTTATTGACCACTGGTCCCCTTGTATATGCCAGTTGTGTTGATATTAGTCAGACCGGTATCTCAGTCCATTAGGATAGGTTCATCTTGGCGGAGGCCTTCAGACAGATATGAGAAAACACCGTTCACCTAGTCAACATCAAAACCATCTACGTTTTTCTATATCCATCTCTTAATCTATCCATGTGATTTGTTGACTCCGGATATTGATGTCCATAGTGAAACTATCTGAGTAGAGCTCTGTCACTTATATACGAATTTTAGTATAATTGAGTGCAAACTCGTGTACAACAATTGGAATTTCGCATCAGGGTACTTCCTCCCGTAATCAATAAGTATGCCAACCAAGGAGGTTCTTTAGTGCCATTTCAAGGTTCTGCGTAGATAGCTAGGGTCTGGAGTAAAGGTTTTGTGGGTACACCTCTGGTAAACCCTCCCGAATAAAATTTCGTTTTCGTGAAATCTCATAAACAAAATTTTATCATTAGACGCAGGTTTATTTCAAAAAAAATCTCTCCTAAGTTAGGGATTATTGTTCGTTTCTTAAACTAACGAATAAACGAACGCCTGTTACTAAAATAAGGGTTTCATATAAAAACTCACGCCTATATATGCATGTATATAAATTTTTTAGCATGAGAAAATCATGAACAACTCACGTATAGTAAAAAAAAAAAACTTACGTTGGCTGGACGGAACTTCGCCGGACGGTGATCGGCGACGGTCGGCCCCGACAGAAAAAATTATCTTCCCTGCTGCTCGGACGTGAGGAGATGAAGGAGGGGAGAGGTGGTCAGTCAATCAGAGAGAAATAAAAAAAATTAGGGTCTCTTCCCTTTTATTACAATTTTATTTCCAAAAACCTAATCAAACAAGGATTTCCTTTTTTGGGTCCGGGCCTGTAAACGCTAAACCGACCAAAACTGGACGTCTGATCGCCCAAATCAGCAGTGCATCGTCTCTCTGTGCTCACGAGATGACACTCTATCATACTGACGTAGTCCTTATCTAGGCATTTGCTCATACATGGCATCATTGGAGCAAATCGGGGAAATGCCTTTGTACGACTAAGTTCAACTACTTATCTCGTTTACTGGAAAATCACCATCTAGTGCTTACTGCAGAACATGACTGTCCCTCACTAAGCAGGGGACTTAATGTTGATGGTGGATTTTCGGCAAGGGCTAAAATCGTAAAATCATGATACTGCATGTTTCTGGCCGGCTTCAGGAGTGTATGTGACAATTCATATTATATGATCCGTGAACCATTTCATGATCTCTGACTGAGCGAACATTCCTCTCAGAGCTATGATAAATATGTTTCTCAAAAGGCCTCTCAGCTGAGGTTTCGATGCTTCACACATTTCATCATCACCTCTATATAGAATCAAAATGATTGGGCAGCTCCTAGACATATTTCATGCTAGTATAGAGCCTAACGCCTTCAGGACGTCAAACTGCTCGTTGTTCCCTGACTATGTAGAGAGACCGTGTATATAATCTCTTAATGATTGGGCGGCTCCTAGACATATTGTATGCTAGTATAGAGCCTAACGCCTTCAGGACGTCACGCTGCTCGTTGTTCCCTGACTATACACCCCCTTAGAATGAGTATGATGCTTTAATTATCTCATATCTCAATTCTGCAAATAGGTTAATTCTAGCGTGTCATTCATCAACTGAATTCCTAGAAAATAATCTATTCTATCTCATTACCCTGTTTCATGGATGATCCTCAGCTGGATTCCATGGATTAGTAATAGATACTCAACTCATTTTATTACTCCATTTCATGAATTATTCTCAGCTGAATTTCATGAATTAGTAATAAATATTCACCGATCGGGCATCTGTGCCACCACTGAGTAAGCTCCGAGAAAATGGTGCAAGTGTATTGAGCAATAATGAACAAACAGGCACCCGAATACACGAACGAGTATTCGAAAATATGGACAAACGAGGAAACTTGCGCAAAATAGGGAGGAAAATAATATCAATAAAATAATAAAGAGGCACCTAAAGGGACCGGGCCCACCGGCTGGCCGGTCCCGCACCTCTTTCCATTATTTTGTTATTTTTCCTCATCTCATGAAGACTCCTTCATTTGAGCAAACTCCCTCGTTTGAGCAAAACTCTTAGTTTCTCCATATTTTCCTTCAAACGATGAAAAATAGTAGAAAATAGGGAAATGTGTCACGGGACTGGGCCACCTAGCCGGCCGGCCATGCCCTAGCCGTGACCGGTCCCACACCTTACAATTCCTTATTTTCTCATATTATTATTTCCTTCATCTCATGAAACTCCTTCGTTTGAGCAAAACTCCTAGTTTTTCAATATTTTCTCAAATATTGCTCAAACCATGAAAAAGTGATAGGAGCCTATAATACATCATTTGATTATCAATTACTTATGCTTTTCTAAGTTATTTCTCTTATATTAGTGGGTATTATGCTTTATTTGCATTTTATAGGTATTTTGGAGTCATGCGATGCAAAACAAGAAGAAACATGTGCAAAAGGAGCGAAACTGATGTTTCATAAGCAAGTACTGGGAGCCCAGCAGAGGATAAGGGGCAACCAGCTGACTGATTCATTAAGGACAGACCATAATTCGTTAAGGGGGCACCTCCTCTTTTATAACAGCTAGGTCACACAACTACTACTCCTTTTGGTCGAGACCATCACAGTTTCGTCTCGTCCTCAAATGCTGCAAGTTCTCAATACCGGTTGGTTCGTTACTTTGGGCTAGGAGAGATTTCCGAAGTGCAGGACTAAGAAAGATTAGTTGGGTACGAAGCTGTTGAAGACTTGGACATGAATCTGCAGCCAAGAAATCAAGTCTCTGTCGATTGATGAACAGAGGAGGAATTAGAGAGATTAATGTGTGTTCTGTAGTTTGAATGGAAAAAGAAGAATGGGGTTTGCCTCAAATTCGAATGTAATCAGATTTCAACAGAGATTGGGCAGAGAAATTGGTTGAGGAGAACCTAACTGTTGCCATTGATTGTACGGCCAGATGATGATGAACACCGGCCATTGAAATGCGCTTCAGAATTCTTGTGAATGATTAGAAGAATGGGTTTTGTTTTAAATGTGCAATTGCTACGCAGGGAAGGAGATTGAAAGGTCTTAGAAATCAAGAGAGAGTTTATCTCTGAATCAACAACAAACTGCACACAAGGTGCTTGTGTAAAGGCCTGAACGAGAATTTTCTTCACAACTGAAATTCCAGCTGCAACCAGCTTACTTTCTCCAAGTGTTTCATGGGTTCTGGTGGGTATTTGATAAGAAATAGGAGAAGGTTTTCAAGTTGAAGCAGAGAAGGAACCTGAGTGTATCTCGAATTCAAGAGAGCCGAGGAAATGGGAATGAAATTGGGAGTTGTTTCTGTTGTTTGCTGTTGATTGTAATGGCTAATGACGATGATTTATGAAGTTCAGAAGGGCATATTAACAAGGAAAAGTTGGGTTCTCTCTGAATTTGAGTGGACAGCGAGTACATAGAGTTTGTGCTCGAGATTACAAGGGTAATGGGCGCAGTTCTGGGAGCGAGAAAGCAGTGAAGACCACACCAGTTCTGCTGTGGTTCTGTGCAGCCATTGGCAATGGTTCGATGGCTATGTTTTGGGAGTTTTTGGCACTGGCTAGGTGATGTTTCAACGCCGACACAAGAACTGGAGTAGCAATCGAGTTTGTTAGAGAAGTTTGGACAGAATTTGAGCCGAGAAACCAGTTTAGGAAAGAGAGTTTGCTGGCACTATTTTAAGCGATGAGCGGCTGTGAATTGAAGTGATATTTATTGAAGTTGAGATGTGGAAATTGGGTTTGCGTAGGTTCCAAGTTCACAGCAAGAGCCTGAGATATAAAATAAGACCTAAAAGCTACAGCAAAGAGATCCCAATACCCCCATCCCTTGCGACTGTTTTCATCTCCACAGAGAGGAGCTCTGCTCCTCTCCAAACCCTACTCCATCATCTCCATTACTATCAGCATATTATCCATCACCACCTGCATACCTTCCACCAGTGCATACCACCACTACACCTGCATACACCATTCCATTCCACACCAACTGCATACATTCATCGCCAATTTGCAGGACCATCAATCATTCATATCAGTCTGCAGCAATACAAGTACCTGAACCGGACCTGACATACACAGCAGCACCTTCACAGACCACAACCACCAGTCCGCTTTCCAGAATCACTCCGCAACGTCACCATTACAGCTGCAGTTTGCCAACAGTCCAGCTCGGGGAGTTTACTGCCATACTACCACCACCAGCCACGGATTGGGTTTTGTTTTCAATTTATCTTGCACATATCCTGAATCTTTTGAATTGATTATTGAGAACATGAACTCCATTATGTGTAGCTAAATCCTTGTTTGGTTAGGGATATTTCAAAACTATGTGACTTGTCTTTGATATTTTATCAAGTTAATCTTTCTTCTTGATATTGTTTTATTGCTTGTCTTTTACCGTGATTATGACCATGAATTGTTTGCAGGGTGTTTGAGTGGCCAATCAAATAGCTTGTTTGCAATTCTAAAGCTAGATTTTTGAACCGTAATCCGTAATTGTTATGGTAATATAATCACAAGTAGCATAACATCAACGTTGCAATGGGATTTTGTGGATTTTGATGTGTATTGGACAACCCTAAGTTAACATGTCGAACTTACGAGCATGTGGTTAGGATCAATCCGACTCATAGAACATATCAGTTAGTTAAGTTACACTAGAGAGCTTATTCAAAGTGGCTTGATTGACTAGACACGAGTAGAGAACTTATTCTACGAAGTGACTTTGGAGTTTATTAGACTTGTTGAACTTATAACTTGTCTAGGATTGTTAATAAACGTATTTTGAAGAAGATTCATGTTCACTAGTGGAGAAAGACCCCCTAATCATTCTCATCCTCATTGTTCACTTTCATATTTGTTTTGTAGTTTTTGCATTATTCATATTTTCAGAAATTAAATCGACAACTTTAGCTCAACTCTCCCTTAGGAACGAACCTGCTTATCCGTATACTACTAGTTAGTTTAAAGAAGCGTAAGGAATATATTTTTTGTGAGTTTGACACCTCATCAAAAAGCCAAAAAGTCAAATGGTCACATGACCGACTAGGCTACTCACGATAAATATTAAAATATTATTATTTTAATATTCTCAAAATATTGGTCGCACGAGCAAAGTTCTACTTGCTCATTCAAGCAAAATTGAGAGATTCAGTCAAGATCAAACTCTTCTGAAAATCCAAAATATTGATCAAACGCGCACCAGAAAATACCAAAACTCTTAGGACTG
This sequence comes from Papaver atlanticum, assembly GCA_023531105.1. NCBI lineage: Eukaryota > Viridiplantae > Streptophyta > Magnoliopsida > Ranunculales > Papaveraceae > Papaver > Papaver atlanticum. The sequence goes on along the minus strand of JAJJMB010011511.1, from coordinate 1,604,457 downwards.
AGAAACGAGCAGTATGGTGACACGTTCATGCCACCTTGACAGATCAAGGTGGGCCATTAGGCTTGGAAGGAGCCGGTCCCACACTCTTTCATAATTTTGACCTAATTAGCTCTCAACAGTTCATATTGGGTCCAAACTCTCTCCAACCAACTTGGAATTTGCTCAATCGACCACCAGCTGGTCCCACGACCACCAAGGGCGGGTCCCATGACCCCTTTGCCGTTCCTCATCTCTCCATAATTCGGTTTTATTACCTAACGCTCAGACGAGCACTATTTTAATAAATGATTAAACCAGCATTTGATCATCCTTTCACCAACTGGTCAACAAAGGACTTTGGTGCATTCTTACTCGAGCACTTGGGCGCTACATGGTCGGCCATCATCCCATGTAGCCGGTCCCTCCTTCACTCAGTGACTTATTTTTCAGTAAATCATCAATTGATCAGCAATTGATAAAAAATCAGGGTTTCGAACTGAATGCTCTGCAAATCATAATTCTGAGCAAGTTTAAACACTAAATTAATTATATAATATTCGGTCCAGCAACCGATATTTTAATTAATATTTTATTTGGTCATGCTACCAATAATTCATCAAATGAGCAATATTTGATCAGACGATATTCAGTAATTCATCAAATGAGAAATATTTGCTCAGACGAGGAATATTGATTCAACTATCATTATTCAGTAATTCATCAAATGAGCAATATTTGCTCAGACGAGCAATATTGATTCAACTATCAATATTCAGTAATTCATCAAGCGAGCAATATTTGCTCAAACGGGGAATTTTCATTCAACTATCAATATTCAGTAATTCAGCAATTCATCAGACGAGCAATATTTGCTCAGACTATCAATATTCATCATGTTGATCCAGTTATCAACATTTATTCGAGAACTCTATGTCCCAGCAGACATGTTCAATCCATGAATCATAAAGCATTCAACAATCATGCTCGACTGAACAATACTTAGACTCATCGTCTAATCAATTCAACAACCGACTAATTAAGTACACGTCTGCCTTGCAGACTCCACAAATCATGAGACATCAATCATGTCATATGGGGGGATATTAATTAGGGTTTTGGTCTGGCGGCCTACGACACGTGTGTTCATCCACGATGACAAATGTGAGTAAGTCGTGCAAGCGGTTGAGAAAGTTAGCAAAGTAGTGGGTAGACGATCAACCCAGTCTCCGCACGACATGGAACTAGTTAAACCACAATCTCCCACTTTCCCACTCTTTCATTCAAACAACCGTCACACTTACTGGAGATCAATGTGTCCACATTCTAGCAATATAAATAAGTTTTATGAATTCATGATTAACAGAACAGGTATACGGGAATTACACAACAATTCTCATCTGAACAGTCACTCTCAACAGAGCAGAATTCAAACTTATTCGAACCCAGCAGTTCATTTGCAGAAACCCACAACACATTCATAATCCTTGATCATCATTGATCTCACACACTTCTCAGCTTTCCCTCTTACCGATTGACCCTCTTCCCTCTTTGTGACCGAATTGACTCTGGAACGACCATTTCTTAGTTTAGCCGGAGTCCTACAGATTGATCTCTCGAACTCAAAGCACTCCCGTGCAGTGCATCTGTTTGAGGTTAGGCAGTTTGCTCGGTTGAGGAGTCTCCGTCCGCACGGTCGTCTCTCTACTTCCTGAAAAACCAGCAAATCGTTTTTCCCCATCAACAATCTTATACACATCAAAACCTAGGGTTTACCCCTTTAGGGGGAACCCATTCTTCTTGTAATTATGTGTAGCTAAATCTTTGTTTATTAAGGATGAATTCAATGTTCTAGCGTGAAACTTTATAATTATACAAGTTTGTTCGGAGTTTTAATCATCTTATCGTTTGTCTTTACCATGTATAATGTTTATGAGTGATTCTTAGATTGATTTGGGATGCATACTAGATTAGTCTATTGATTGTTCTATCGCTAGTAGAAGTTATGAGATAAGTAATCGTCGATTGATTCTCTACACAAGTAGACATTGCGAGATCTTGTAGAGGGATTCTGTGGAGCAATTGCGAGTGAATATAACATCATCCAGTGGACCTTGATCTAAGAGTTCAACTACTGGGATCAATCTAAATTCACAAAGCTTAAAGCGTTCTATTGGATTACACCTTGAGTGATCTATTACTTGGTAGTTCGTTGAATATAATCTGGTAGTCGAGAACTTCCGTATACAGTGATAGAAGGAGTTTTTTGGATAACACTGATATAGCTGTTATTGTACGGTTGGTGATGAATGGTTCTGACGAAGATAGATTAGTATAATAATTATGTCAACGCTTGGTAACGACGAAGGACTCCTTGATCATCTCTTTCTTTTCTTATTTGTTTCTTTTATTTATCTTACAACCAATCCCCCATTGTCTTTTACTTTATTTTGTTGATTCAAATAACCTATCAATTACACAACTCTATGTGGGAACGATCTCTTACTACCACTATATTATTATTTAATTAGTGGAAAATATCTTGATTAATTTGTTGCACTTACGACACGCATCATCCCTACAACTATCAATCACCTACTTCTCCAAGGCCAACCAAAATTCAAAAACCTCTCATCTTTGAGTAATATATTCTTCAGAAGCCTTCAAATTGTACTCCCAATCAAAGAGTACACCATCAATAATGCCTCTAGCTTCAGCACAAATATCTCGACGATGATACACTGATTCAATACCAAGACGGTCAGAGTGTAACTTAACTACAATCATTAAGTCTTCACTATCTCCATAACAAGACTTCTGAAGCAGATGCAAAATCATTCTTCCATGGATGGCACAATCTCCTTCAACATATATCTTTTTGCTGAACAGATGAACACCTCTGGGATGCACTTGGAGACTTGATCTTGTTGAAGAGATCAATTCAGATCAATTCAATAAATGTATTCCACATAACAAGTCATTGCAACCTGATGTGATTCCATAAAACGACATCAACGGAACATCTCTACATCACAAACCTTGCACGACTAAGGAACCTCTTTTCCTCACAGAATGAAGATTGTTACTGTTATCTGCCGCAACAACATCGATTCCCCGACAAAGCCACTTCATAGTAAAGTCATACTGTTCAGGAAAATTTGGGTTGAACTCCTAGTACACCCTCATCTTAGGGATGCTCAATTCACCAATTAGTTCGAATATAAAGGCTCATTGGATGGAGGATTAAGGACTGTGTCGATAATCATAGTTCTATTTTTTTGGTCTCTGGAGCAACTCCAACCATGATCTCATCATCAACAAGGATATCTAGAGCAACTCCAGCCATGATCTCAACACCAACAAATATTTCTGAAACAAAATCAGTGGGGTCTCAATATCAACAACAGTCTTAGGAGCAACATCCTCGTGGCCAACTTCTTTAATTGTCCATTCTTTGAAGTGTTACTCGATGGATCAGACTTATCCAAGCACTAATGATTCATATCAATATGTGTAGACATTAAAACATGTTAACATGAAAGTATTCCCAAATCTTGCACGACGGACGGGCACAAGCCAAAGTCTTCTACAAGATGTTCACATTACCTCTACAAATGAGATACAACACACTTCAAGCCATTGATTCAGAAAAACGTATAAATGGGTGAGGAATGAGACAATGCTTCCTTAATGAAATATGTTCGTCTATGTCTCTGCTACAACATACCAAAAGGGCACATCAATCGGACATACGAGCTGAAAGATATGTCTCCACACTTAGGTTCATGGAATTTGAAAACTTGAACGGGATTACAAGTTACGAATGTGCATGCATCATTGACTGCTCTAAACATCTCCAAATTTAAGGATTCTTTTAGCATATGATTCCTCAGTCTCTTAGCTTCGAAATTTGGGGTCAAACATCGAATTTCGACATCGTATGAAGTTTCAACAGCTTCCAGAGTGGACGACGTGCAAGCGAAAATTTCTAGACGGGATTCATGATACTCACAGTCGATCGATGTCCACCTAGGTATTTTCGCGTACACATACTTAGGATGGAAGCATTTTGGTTTTAGGAGTTGAGGGACCAATCTGATTAGATGGAAACATCTAAAGAGTCTATTCATAAAAGCACAGAGCTCATGTGTTAGAAATAACATGATAGTTTCGCCATATCTCGTTGAGTCCTTTTCATTTCAATTTTTATTTTCTTTTCTTTTAAAAATATGTTTCTCTAAGTGATTAGGTGGGGCTCACGATTCAAGTTGTTACCAATGCTAGGGTGAAATAGAGTGATTGAGATACCAAAAAAAAAAAAAAAAACCCAGACCAATCGGAATAAATTTTAACACTTGGATAGCAATATGTGTGTGTTCTCCCTGTCTCCGTCGCCTAAACAAGCGTGGAATGCAGGATCCCCTGGAATTACCATGTAATCTGCTGACAAGAAGCATGCGCTTGGATCCACAAGATCTAATCATGTCGTTAGTTCTAAAAAATAAAAAAATAAAATAAAATAAATAAATGTGTGTTCAATAAATCGACCGCTGGTTCCCTTGTATATGCCAGACGAGTTGATCTAGAATTAGGATTATTGACCACTGGTCCCCTTGTATATGCCAGTTGTGTTGATATTAGTCAGACCGGTATCTCAGTCCATTAGGATAGGTTCATCTTGGTGGAGGCCTTCAGACAGATATGAGAAAACACCGTTCACCTAGTCAACATCAAAACCAGCTATGTTTTTCTATATCCATCTCTTAATCTTTCCATGTGATTTGTTGACTCTGGATATTGATGTCCATAGTGCAACTATCTTCGTAGAGCTCTGTCACTTATATATGAATTTTAGTATACTTGAGTGCAAACTCATATACAGCAATTAGAATTTCGCATCAGGGTACTTACTCCCGTAATCAATAATTATGCCAACCAAGGAGGTTCTTTAGTGCATTCTAAGGTTCTGCGTAGATAGCTAGGGTCTGGAGTAAAGGTTTTGTGGGTATATCTCTAGTAAACCCTCCTGAGACTATAACTCGGCCACTAGGGCCACCTAGGGGTTTAAAGGCTTATTGCACATGCTAAGTGAAATCGACGATGCCTGCGACAGTGAGGTAGGATTTTATTTTGTAGTTTTGATTTGCTCTGGACTAGCAAATAATAAGTTTGGGGGTATTTGATAGACGCATTTATGTGTCTATTTTCATCTCTTTTGTGTATACTGTTAGTACCCATTTCTGTACTAATTTTGGTATTTTATCCATTTGTAGGTGTTTTTGGAGGAATAGGCTTTTGAGGCAAAATTGGCTCGAAAAGTTGTTAAAGGTACCTGGGAGGACATTTGCTATTCGGACTCTCATTTTGGATAAGGGGTAACCCATTTCCAAGCAACTGCTAAGCACAGACCGGGAATGGATAGGGGGAGGTCACATTTCTTCACATTTTCAAAAACAGAAACTGGCGGGAAAAATGTGCAGTCACAAACAGATTTTGGGGTTGGATTTTTGGGAGGTTTCGGAGGAGATTCAATCGTCAGAATTAGTTTCAGTGGGCCTGTTTGGGATTAACAGGGCTGGTATAGGCCTTTAAATCAACAAAGTTTGGCTTGGTTCTCAACTGGGATAAACCTGTTTGAGCGTATAAGGGAAGATATTCTTTCCTTTTCGAAACAGAGGAGGAGGTATTATTATCGGGTTTGTTTTGTTAGTTCATATGGCAGTTACGTATGTAAATGGAAAGAAGACCCTCTCTAAAGATTTTATTACATCAAGAAGAAAGTATAGGGAAGAATCGAACAACCCAGATGCGAACAGGGAAAAGAAAAAGAGAAATAAATTCCGATACTTTTTGTGGAAGAAAAGAGAAGAGATTTTCGGGATTTAGCTGTTCTGTGTTGTTTAAAAGGGTATGTTCGAGTTCTAGAGAGGGTGTCGAGAATTGGGGGAAGTTACATAGGTCTCTGGTTTGAAGAAAGAAAGTTGCAGACCGATTCTGCACTTTCAGGGAAGAAGACGAAGGTGAAGAACATTGAACAGACGAAGCAGGTCGCAGAATGGGTAGTTTATTCAACTGCAGAAGAGAAGTATCGTTCTACACCAGCGCCTGAGAAAAGCCTATAGCAATTGTTTATCATCTTCCCAACAATTTCTTCGTAACAGTCAGTTCTGTAACAATTATAAACATTGCAGATTGGCTGTTCATATCTTTTCTCCATTGTAAACACCTTTTGAACTATGAATAAATCTTTTGAGCATGTTTTCGGCGTGATGAGCTAAACCCCAACACTGGGATGACGGAGGAAGCCATGTTTCACAATTGATGGTAATTATAATTGATTCTTATGACTTTTTGCATTGCTTTTCAATCGATTTATGATTTTCATTGATTATTTGTGATTTTGTTTGATAGTGTATGCTTAGTCTAAGAACTTTTGATGCACTATGCTTATGATTTACATCTAATGCTTTATAAAATCTACTTTTGGCAAGGAATAAAGTCTATAAAAGAGCTAGTATTGTTATGAATCATCGTATGAACCAATTGATTGTGAAGTTTGGTGGAATCCTAAGTCCCAGTCTCTCGTAATATTGATATCATCTATGTTTATTTGCTATTTTAATCGGAATATAAGTCTAGAATTGAGTCTTCACAAGTCCGAGTTGAACGAACTCTACTTATCACTTTACAACAACATAAAATCACATCAATTTTTGGCGCCGCCGACGCGGACTTGTTTTTAGGGTTTTAGATTTATTTTTATTTTTATTTATTCTTGTTCTATTTTACGTTTTTGGGTATTTGTCTTTTGTCTACAGGTTTTGGAACGTAAAGAAAAAATTGAACCAAGGAGTTTGGTGATTTCGTAAAGACTTGGAGCAAAAGATTAAAGCGAAAAGAACGGAAAAGAAGACAACTTTATTTTATTTATTTATTTATTTTTTTTTATTTTTTTTAGGGTTTTGTTTATTTTTTTTTAGAAAAAAGAAGAAAAAAAAAAGAAAAAAATTGTATTAGGGTTTCTTTATTATTTTGTAATTTTTCTTTTCTTTTTTTTGAACTTTTTGGACTTTGGACACTATTTTTATTTTTTATTTTTATATACCCTACGGAAGGGTATCCTTAAATATAAAAACTGTTTGCAGAGAAGGAGGACAATTACGATATTGTCTCTGCACCTTGGGTTCGTACACTGACACATGAGTCAGTGGCCCGAGTCGACTACAACCGATTCATCCCCCGTCTGGAACGGGAGGTAAGATTCTGAACACTCGCGAATCCCCTGTCAGCGAGTTACTGTATTCCTTAAGGTGCATATATGCTGAGGAATTGAATACGGACGTTTATTTTCCTAGTAAGGGCAAGGCCTGGCCATACAAGATAAGGGTTCGGATTTCATCACCGTTCTCTTCTTGCCCGCCTTAGGAAAACAATACCGAACGCGAACCTAAGCTTAAAATATTGACTAGAAAAAGACCGATAGGGTAACGAGCTTATAGGAAAGTCGTTCAAAAGGATCGTATTGGGTATCTTGTTAGCCTAACTCAAAGTTCAGGAAGATTACTGTAAGTCGATTAGAGACGCCTTGTAACCCAGGGAAGCGTTTCCAAAGAGGTGGGGGTATCAAAGCTCCTCTGAGCTTCTCCTACTTCTCTTCGACTTACTTTATTCGGATCGTCCTACGAGGTTTGCTAAAATTATACACAGTTGCCTCTTGGAAGAGTAGAAGCTGGTCTAAAAACAATCTAAGTGGAGCCATCATGCTTTTTTTTTGCTAGAAATCAATAGGGTTGATTTGGTTGAGTCGTCCTTGATTTGCGATTGATTATCCTTCCAATTTAGGGAATTCTTGTATGCCTGAACGTAAAAGAGACGCCATAGGTAGATTTGTTAAATAAAAACCTAGCAGTTCTAAGCGTCTCGATTACCTTGACCTAGAAGGTCCGATTTTCGGAGAGTCCTGTTTTGAACGTACTCCTTTTACTGAGGAGAGAATCCCCAATACTCCGATAGCACCAAAAATGGCTACTTTGAAAGCTTTATTAAATCTTGGTTTAGGCCGGAGTTTTACAGATTGATCTCTCAACCTCAAAGCACTCCCGTGCAGTGCATTTGTTTGAAAAAGGTTTAAGCAATTTGTTCGTTCGAGGGGCCGACTATTCGTCTCTTCACTTTTCTTTAAAAACCAGCAAATCGTTTTCACCCATCAACAGAGGGGATTGTGCAACTTTTGATAAAATGAAGAGCATGTTCAAAATTCAGATTGCAAATAAATGTTGTTTGTGTAGTGCAGATGAGGAATCTTGGATCATTTGTTGTGGCATTGTTCTTTCACTCAAAGGTCCTGGACTTGGATTGCACATGTCTTTGGATTACAACCTCATCTAAACATCCTGATCGCATATGTTGCTGCTAAAAACTCAAGCCGTATGGTTAAATACTTATGGATGCTTTCGATATTGGTGATTAGATCAGAGCTTTTGGATGACGAGAAATAGTTTTATTTATGACAAGAAGAAAGTAAATTAGGTTTTCTTTCAAAAGAAGTGTCCAATCAATTTCATGAATACTCTCGGAGATTAAAAGGCTTTGTGCACAATATTGTTCGTGATATTCAGGTGCACTCTTTCTTCAAAGTGACTCACAGGCGTGTCAAGATTTCTGATCCGATTGAATGTTTTTGGAAAGCTCCAGCTGCACACTAGCTCTTAATCTACTGTGGTGCTTCGCGTAGTAATCCAGGGCGAGCAGGTGCGGGGGTGGTTTCTCGGGACAGTCATGCCAATGTCATGGGTGCAATGAGTATTGGTTTGGGTGTCATGTCGAATTTTTTGGCGGAGGTTTATGGGGTGATTGTTGGTCTTGAATGTGCTCTAAAATGGAAGATGAACAGAGTTTGTATGCGCTTAGATTCTCTTGCAGCAGTTCAAGCTTTTTCAAATGAGTCTCTATCGTGGTTTGCTAGGCAAAGATGGAAAGTCATTAGGTCAGGATATGTGTCTATTAGATTTGAACACAACTTTTGTGAAGTTAATTTTGCAGCAGACAATATGGCCAAAAGAGGGTGCTATCTTCATAACGGTGAAGGATTTAACTATGAGAAACGACCTATTTTTCTAAATTTTATAGAGTTTCCAAATATATTGTATTATCGCTTTAATTAGTTTGTAAGTTTTTTGGGTTTTTATAACCTCTTTTCTTATAACTGACGTTATCTCTCTTCTTTTATATTTTTTATTTATTAATACAATTTGGATTTACCCAAAAAAAGGCTGTTTAATACAGTTCGTTGTTCGTATCTAGACGAGGTCCTGGGGTTTTTCTGGAATTGCGGTTTTCTCGTTAGAAAAACTTTTGGTGTATTGTGGTTTTCCCTTTCCGCCTTATATTGTTTACCTTTATAATAGGGTTTACATAAGTAGTATATATTCAATCCTATTAGATACGTCCATATTAATTAAATCAATTACGAGACTCGTTCTTGTAGAATTCGTACCTTGAAAGATAGATAATAAGTTTTATACTTGGCAGAATTCCGATTGGATTATTTGGATCATGGTCTTTATTGTATAGACTTTCTGATTTGAGAAGAGATAGAGATACAAACTATATATACATATTCTCAATGATCATTAAGTTGTTCATGAGGAATAGTCAGTTAGTGGGTTATATTAAATCTTCTATCTTGCCTGGGTTGAAGTGGGTTTATGCGGTAGTTGAAGAAAATTCTAAGGTGATTATTGGGGTGGGAAGACATACTTCTTTGTATTATGATGTCTAGTGGGGGAGGAGTCTATGGTTGATATCATAGGGGACTGAACTTTGGACCGTATGGTTCTAGTAGGTGACGTTTTGGTTAATGGGAGATGGGAGATTCTTGAAGAGTGCAGGAATACATTATTTGCTGCTGATTTGGAATTGAAGAATTTTCCTACTCCGTTAGGTCGTGGTAATTACAGGATCTGGAAACCAAATCTTGACGGGGAGATTACTGTCAGTTAAGCTAGGGATTTGGTGTGCAAATAAAAATGTTAAGGGGCGCTTGTGCTACACTTGATAAGGTTCGTAGAAGGTTTAAAATTCAGGTAGCTAACAAGTGTTGTATGTGTAATGTGGATGAGGAATCATTAGATTATTTGTTGTGGCACTGTGATTTTGTGAAGAGAGCATGAAACTGGATTGAGGGGGTATTTGTATTAAAAGTATATCTCAATATTACAAAGGCGTATAGTGCTGCTAAGGGGTGCAGTTGTATGGTGAAGAATATTTGGTTACTTGAAATTTTTGTGATACGTTCCGAACTTTGGATGACAAGGAACAACTTTTTTTATGAGAACAAAAGGGTTAGTTGGGGGCTTTTCCATAAAAAGGGTGTTTAACCAAGTTAATGAGTACTCGAGAAGATTAAGGGATTGTATGAATAACTCGATTAGCGAATTGAATGTGCTTTCTTGATTTTAAGTAATGCACACATGTGTTAAAATTCATGAGCCAGTGGAATGTTTTTGAAATGCACCTAATTGGCTTTTTTTTTTGTGTTGTGATGGAGCAATTCGAGGAAATCTAGGCGTAGCAGGTGCGGGGGTGGTTGCTAGAGATAGTGATGCTAACGTTCTTGGTGTAATGAGTATATGTGTTGGAGTAACTTCTATTTATTTGGCTGAGATGAGTCATTGTAGGGTTGGAATGGGTTGTTAAGTGGGGTTTGGATCCGGTTTGCATCAAGTATGATTCGTAGAGTACAGTTCAAACTTTCACTTTGGACAAGTTATCATGGTTTAGAAGACAGCGTTGGCATGCCATTAGAGGTCATTATACTTCTATTAGTTTTGAGCATACGTATCGAGAGGCTAATTTTGCAGCGGATATTATGGCCATAAAAGGTTGCTTATCTCCAAATGAAGAGGGGATGAACCATGACGGTTGAGCAGATTTCTTAGTTTTTGTGGAATATCCAAATGTATCTTATTTTCGTTTTAAATAGTTTGAAAGTTTTTGGGGTTTTATGACCTCTTTTCTTTCAAGATAAGCTTTCTGTAAATACGCTATTTGTTAATACAATTTGGGGTTACCAAAAAAAAAGGATCATTAGGTTGGTCTACTTGCAATTGTAGTAGGTTTTGTCCATACAGGTTGCCGAACGAAAAAGTTGGTGGTGTACTTGGTACCCTCTCCTTTTTAATTGATATAAGAGCAAGAAAATACCTTTTGACCTAACAAGTCTATGTTTGTGGCAAGCAAGGGTAAGTGACTTGCTGATTGATGGTGAATGGGTTTTGAAAAAGTGGGGGTACAACAACCTCACCCAATAATTCGCTTAGCAATCTGTATGGACTAACTCCAATATACTTTTAAGAGAATCAACTAGACAGTTAAACTCAATCTTAATAAAAAGTATATCAAAGAGTTATATCTCAATTTCTCGATTCAATCCTTACTCAAGCAAATAGAAATCTGTGAGTCTAATAGAATACAAGAGAAATTAACTTAAACGGTACCAAAGACCAATGTTCAAGTATCAATCAACAACCAAAGGTCGGATTTCCCAATTGATTGATTCAACGCACAACCTGTGATATTTCTATTATATAACAAAATATAATGCGAAAAAGAAATAACACAGACACCAGAAGTTTTGTTAACGAGGAAACCGCAAATGCAGAAAAACCCCGAGACCTAGTCCAGATTGAACACACATTGTATTAAGCCGCTACAGACACTAGCCTACTACGAACTAACTTCGGTCTGGACTATAGTTGAACCCCAATCCATCTCACACTGATCCAAGGTACAGTTTCGCTCCTTACGTCTCTGATCCAAGCAGGATACTACGCACTTGATTCCTTTAGCTGATCTCACCCAAAACTAAGAGTTGCTACGACCCAAAGTCGAAGACTTTAATAAGAAAATCTGTCTCACACAGACAAGTCTACAAGAATAGATAAATCCGTCTCCCACAGAAATACCTGTAAGTTTTTGTTCCATCTTTTGATAAATCAAGGTGAACAGGAACCAATCGATAACCCGAACTTATATTCCCGAAGAACAGCCTAGTATTATCAATCACCTCACAATAAACTTAATCGACTAGCGAAACAAGTTATTGTGGAATCACAAACGATGAGACGAAGATGTTTGTGATTACTTTTATCTTGCCTATCGGAGATATAAAATCTCGAGTCAATTATTCCAATTGTACTCAACATGATAGAAACAACAAGACCGGATCACGCAACTACAATGAGAATAGTTGCGTATTGCTTCACAATCCCAATGAAGTATTCAAGTCGTTAACCTACAGGGTCTCGGTAGAAACCTAAGGTTAAAGGAGAATCGACTATAGCTTATACAACTAGTATCACACATGAGGTGTGGGGATTAACTTTTCCAGTTGCTAGAGTTCTCCAAATCAGGGTTTGCAATCTAAGTTACCTTGGTAACAAAGCATTCAATATTCACCGTTAGATGAAAACCTGATTAGATTCAAGCTAATATCTTTCGACCGTTAGATCAAACTTAGCTTGTTATACACAAATGAAATATACGTAATTTAGGTTTGTGTAACCGTACCTAAACGTGTACAAGTCGTTGGTTCAACAGTAGTTAACCAAATGGTTAGCCATATGAGCACTTTCATATCAACCATGTTCATCTTCACCATAACTAGTTCATATGAATTAAATGAACTTGTTCAAGAGTTGTTCAATTGCTTAGATCTCATAAAATTATACAAGACACAATCGAAGCAAAATCGGTTTTGATTCACTCGAATCGATTCATGAACTTTATAGCCACGGTTTGCAAATATGCATTCCTTAGTTTATATAAATTTAAGTTCATGAATAAACCAATTTTAGAAAGTAACACACTTAAGTATGCATACGGGTATGCGTACTTAAGTAACTGGATTTGAATTTATTTTGGTTTCCAAACTCAGCAGAAATTCACGGACGTGAACTTTCCGCCAGTATGCGTACGGGTATGCATACTTAGGTGACTGGATTGAGTTGGTTTTGATTTCCAAACTTAGCAGAAATTCACGGACGTGAACTTCCGCCAGTATGCGTACGGGTACGCATACTTACCCAGTCTCTATCAACCACTTAGTACACACACAAGTATGCATACATTTGGTTCCAGGTTTTGGACTTATACACTAATGCGCGAACACATAATATGCTTATATCCAAAGATGGTTACATGTTCTAAACTCTTTATTTTAATCATTGAAACATTCTTAGAGGATGTTAAATAGAGGTTATTCACACACTATTTTTCATCAAAGCAATTTTCAAGATATTTAAATAATCAACATGACTTTCGTCACTTGTAAAGATGAACTTGGCCAAAGCGAAAGCTTACCAACACATATTTTGAGAGCGAGATAAACTCGGCTTGAAATAACAAATGTGTATAATCGAAGTCTATATGGTAATACGACTTTTGTCTCAAGATATGAGATAGAGTAGATAGAATTTTTGAGTGATAGATAAGTTCAAGTCTCCACATACCTTTTAGTCGATGAAGTTCCACCAGTTCCTTGAGTAGTTCTTCGTCTTTGTATGATGAACGCCGTGGAGTCTAGAGCTCAACTACACTTTCTATCCTAGTCCTAGACTTAGCTATAAGTAGACTAGAAATCAAGACTTATAGTTTTGGCAATTAAACTTGACAACAAGCTTGAGATAGCAACGCTTACGAGTTCGACCGAGCAGTGCTCTAACAGGTTTTCACAAATGAGCATGAACTAGCCTTTCCAGCGTGCTGGTATTGATTTCAACAACATGCCTAAGGTGAGTTCGGGAGTTGACAAAAGAATATGGATGTCGGATTTCAAATGGTGGTTCTCTGTTAAATCAGCGAAGGAATTGATTCGTTTAAAATATCATATTATGGATTGTGCAAAACTTATTTGGTGAGGAGCAATTCACCCCTCCCTTGCATATCAAAACTGGAAGTTCATGCGTGAAGCATGCGTAACTTTGGACAAGGTACGTAGCAGATTCAAAATTATCCTTGCTAACAAATGTTGTGTTTGTAAAATACCAGAAGAATCACTAGATTATGTTTTATGGTCTTGTAGATTTGCTGATAAGGCTTGGCATTGGAATTCTGATATTTTTTCTCTCAAACCTCATGCAAACCCAATTACTTGTTACAAAGTGGCAAAGGGAAGGAGTAAAATCATAAAGGAGCTGTGGTTGGTGGTGATTTTGGTGGTTCGAAGTGAACAGTGGTACTCTCGCAACAAGATTACTTATGAGAAGAAAGCTATCAACTAGAACTTCTTCCAACAACGTGTTTTCAATCAAATTTCAGAGTATTCTTGCAGATTCAAAAGCTTATGCATAATTCAGTTGAGGATCTTTGTATTCTTGACTTCTTTCGTGTGAGGCATAAGAGGGTTAAACATGCTGATTTTGTTGCTTGCTTTTGGCATCCTCTGGCGAGTAATGAATTACTTATTTGTTGTGATGGATCTTCTAGGGGTAATCCAGGGGAGGAAGGTGTTGGTGTTGTGGTTAGAAACGTTGATAGCAATTTGGTTGGCGCAATGAGTATTGGCTTGGGTTTTACGACGAATTATCTTGGTGAACTGTATGGTATAATAATTGGTCTTGAATGGGCTACGAAATGGGGTTTTAGATGTATTTAATACGTTCATATTTAGCTAGTGCAATTCGTGCTATAAAGGAGGAAGATGTTCCATGGTTTGTTCAACAGAGATGGGATGATGTGCGTAACTTGTATGACTCGATTCGTTTTGTACACACTTTTTGTGAAGCCAACTTTTCAGCAACGTAATGGCAAAAATATGATGTCTTTTGGGAGATGGGGAAGGTTTGAACTATGAAGATTGTCCAGATTTCTTGACATCAATTGAATTTCCTTATGTAAGTTGTTATATATTTAAATAGTTTACAAGTTTTTTGGGTTTTTCTGACCTCTTTCTTGTATTCCTTTTGTAAATATTTTTATTCTTTAATACAATTTTGGACTTACCAAACAAGAAAAAAACACCAGCCTTCAATGGAACAAATTACTTATGGTGGAAAATAGCTATACGCTCCATCCTACAAGCTCGTGATTTCGAAACATGGATTCTTGTCGTAAGAGGGTATGATGCTCCAATGGTTGAAAAAAAATAGAGCAACTGTTGCAAAACACATAACCACATATAGGGATGCCGAAATCAGTGATGCTAAACACAACTATGATGGTTTGAATACTAATATCCATTCCATAAGCCAAGAACTTCAACATCATGTGTCTACGTGCACTAGGTCGAAGGATATTTAGGATATCTTAGAAACCGTATTTAACAGGAATACCACAGAGAAAGAAGCAAGGCTATAAAACCTAACTTATCACTGGGTTTGTTTCAGAAATTTAGTCACAATTTGTCAGAAATAGTGAATGATTGTTATGCATTAAGAAGGACTATTCATGAAAAAGATATTGTGATGAAAATTTTGAGACCTTTGTCAGCTAGATACGAGTCTAAGAAATATGTCATCACTAAAGGAAATGATCTGGCTATACTTTCTAGAATCACTATTATTGGAAAGTTAAAGATCTTTGATCCTGAACAGCGAACTAAAGCTGTAAATATATTGTCTTCAAATCACTTAAAAACACTAAAATACTTGACAAAAGTGAAGGTGTTAAAACCTCTGAGAATTGTCTTGTTGATCAATTATCAGATGAATATCTTGAAAATTTCGTATCTCTTATCATAACACAGTTTAGATATCTTCTCAAGAAGAAAAATAAAGGATTCTCCAAAGAACGTCTTTCATCATCAGACAAGCCATATGATCGTATTCCTTCTTTAAAAAAGAGATGACGATAGTGATGCTGAGGGTATGCCTCAATGCTTCAAGTGTATAGGTTTTGGTCACTTTGCTAATGAATATCCAAACACACGAAATACACTGGCAATAAAGGTCCTGCTGCAACTCTTAATGAAACATCTGATCCTTATGAGTCAGAAGAGGAATATTTTTGAAGCATAGCACTTTTAACTGAAATGGTTAATTTTGATGGATGTAGCAATACTCATATCAATCTTAATAATCTTCTTCAAGATTCTTTATCAAATTCTCTTGTGGATATAATGAATTTTTCCCTTACTAAAGAAAATTCTGCTACTAATGATTCATGATCATCTCAAATATTCCCTTATGCAAAAATAGGAGATGGTCCCGAATCCCTTCTTAACCGAACATGTCCTTATTGTACCACTGAAGGTCACTAACGCAAACAGTGCTTTAAGTACAAGAAAAAAGCGAAGTATGTCAACAAACTGTAACGGAGGGCTAGTCGTTTGACAAATATGCTTCAACTCTTTAAAATTCCAATTCATCCAAGGTATGTAATGATGTGTCTTCTCTCTCTCCTAAAAGTTTGGATGTTTCTAGGGGAAAGGATAAATCTAAAAGAAGAGATCCAGATCTAAACGATCATTGGAAATGGATGTTGACAAACCCGTGCAGAAATCTAGTATTGAGCTTACTAATGCTTACCTCAACCCAACTGCGTGTGTTGAAAAAATGCATTCTTGTCTAATGTGCCCTTCTAAAAAAGAGACAAGAACTGTGCACTGGAAATGCAGGGGTCTAACAACCACACCCAACAATTCGTTTGGCAATCTGAGAGGACTTACTCCAATACACTTTCTAGAGAATCAACTAGACAGTCAGACTCAATCTAGAGTAAAGTATATCAAAGAGTTTTAATATCTCTGTTTCACAATGTAATCAGCAAATAAAACAGATAGAAATCCGTGAGCCTGATTATTATGTGAAACAACTTGAACGGTACCAAAGACCAATGTTCAAGTGTCAATCAATGTAAATCAACAACCAAAGGTTGGATATTCTAATTGATTTATCTTAACGCATAACCTGTGATATTTCAATTATATAACAAAATATAATGCGGAAAAGAAATAACACGGACACCAGAATTTTGTTAACGAGGAAACCGCAAATGCAGAAAACCCCCGGGACCTAGTCCAGTTTTAACACCACACTGTATTAAGCCGCTACAGACTCTAGCCTACTACAAATTAACTTCGGACTGGACTGTATTTGAACCCTAATCAATCTCACACTGATTCAAGGTACAGTTGCACTCCTTACGTCTCTGATCTCAGCAGGATACTGCACACTTGATTCCCTTAGATGATCTCACCCACAACCAAGAGTTTCTACGACCCAAAGTCGAAGACTTGATAAACAAATCTGTATCACATAGAAAAGTCTATAGGATTGAATAAATCTGTCTCCCACAGAAATACCCAAGAGTTTTTGTTCCGTCTTTTGATAAATCAAGGTGAACAGGAACCAATTGATAAACCGGACTTATATTCCCGAAGAACAACCTAGTATTATCAATCACCTCACAATAAACTTAATCGACTAGCGAAACAAGTTATTGTGAAATCACAAATGATGAGACGAAGATGTTTGTGATTAATTTATCTTGCCTATCGGAGATATAAAATCTCGAGTCAATTATTCCAATTGTACTCAACACTATAGAAACAGCAAGATCAGATCACGTAACTATAAAGAGAATAGTTGGGTCTGGCTTCACATATGAAGTCTTCAAGTCGTTAACCTACAGGGTCTCGAGAAGAAACCTAAGGTTAAAGGAGAATCGACTCTAGTTATGCAACTAGTAACACACATGAGGTGTGGGGATTAGATTTCCCAGTTGCTAGAGTTCTCCCTTATATAGTTTTCAAATCAGGGTTTGCAATCTAAGTTACCTTGGTAACAAAGCATTCAATAATCACCGTTAGATACAAAACCTGATTCAACCAAGCTAATATCTTTTAACCGTTAGATCGAACTTAGCTTGTTACACACAAATGAAATGTACCTTCATTTAGGTTTATGTAGCCGTACCTAAACGTGTACACCATGTTGGTTCATAAATAGTTAACCGAGGTTAGCCATATGATTACTCTCATATCAACCTTATTCATCTTAACCAAAACTAGTTCAAATGACTCAAATGAAACTAGTTTATGAGTTGTTCAATTGCCATATTCTCATGAATTATACAAGAGGACAATTGAAGCAAAATCAGTTTGATTCACTTGAATCAATCATGAACATTATAGCCACAGTTTGCAAAGATTGCATTCCTTAAGATTTAAATGTATAAGTTCATGAACAGGCCGATTTGATAAAAATAACCAACTTAAGTATGCGTACTTAAGCAACCGGATTTTGAGTTTGTTAAGTTTCCAAACTCAGCAGAAATTCTCGGTTCGAAAACTTCCGCCAGTATGCATACAGGTACGCATACTTAAGGTGACTAGTTTAGGAGTTTGTAATTCCCAAACCCATTAGATATTTTCGGTTCGAAAACTTCCGCCAGTATGCGTACGAGTACGCATGCTTATCTTGTCTCCTTCACCAATTTCATATACACACATATGCATACACTTGGCTACAACTAAAGTTGATTCCAAAATTGGTGTCAACAACCCAAGTTGATACTAAAATTAAAATATAGAATATGTTTAGATCATGTATGGTATCAACATCCAAAGTTGACCCTAAAATATGGTGTCAACAGCCAAAATTGATCCTATAATTGATGTACTAAGATTAGTGAACCCAGCGTGAATCGAACAAGCATCTTCTGACTGGAGTCAGTAGTGATACCATTACACCACTGGTTCGTCTAACATTTAAAAAAAAAAAACAACCATTTCTTTCCTTACAAAATTTAATACCTATGCCAGGCTGAACTTCCCTGCATGCTACCATGAAGATAATACTGGCGCCGAGTTTCGTGTCTGACCAATATATAACTTCCGACGAAGGGAAACCATCTCGTCCAGCCTGAAATAAAAATATGCATAACCTATTAAACTATAATTTCTTAAAAAGAATAATAAGCAAAAAAAAACTCGTGATAATATAGTACTGTTCAAATCATCTCTAACATTTCAAGATAGTAGCTTGACTGACTTGGCAGCTTTCAAAGCATGTGCCATTAGACATAGTAACTATCATCATACCACAACAACAGTACGAACATCCTACACACAAAAAAGAAGTGCATATAATTATCTCAGGACTAAAACAAGCTAGACTACTATTGTAGCAATGTTACTGTCACCATCTCCGTTATCACTCTACTAATGCTTCTACACCAACACCACCAAATTTTGTTACCACCTCCACCACCACTCTCACCACTACAACAAAATCCACAACCGTCACCTCCCGTGAAACAACATCCACCACCATCACCACCCAACAAAAACAGACACCATGACACTAGTGCTCAACATCCACCACCACTGCTGAAATAAATATCTAACCTATATAATAATAGTTTCTCTGAAAGAAATAAAGAATGATAAGCATAAAAACTAGTGATAATGTTTAAATTTAATGGTACACCATTCAGATTATGCATATTCGGTCATTACCTTCAACAGTTGACGGAGTAGTATACACCAATTTATAGTTCTAGCCCCACCATCAACAATCACACAGAACCTCCACCACCATCACCACTGCAACATCCAAAACCACCACTATCTTCAATTTTAATGATTTAATTAACCTCACCACAAACAACATTCCAACCTCTTCACCCAATTACATCATTCTAACCAGAACCACCATAATTTTCATCGTTCTTACATCTTTCCATCTGCATTACCGCTAGTTACAATACCACCACCACCTGCAGAAACTTAAACTAGAGAAAGAAGATAATCAATTTTGTTGGTTTCCGACAGTTGAAATTTCAGATCTAATAATTGATGGAGATTTTCATCCTCTCTTCCTAAACCGATGGGGAAAAATCTTTAAGAACTATCTGTTATCGTTGATTTTAGGTTCTTCAAGCGAAATCTAGTTGATAACAAAATGAATCTGATATTTCTGATTCGGCACGACAATTTAATCATTGATTCGTCGATCTACACAGATTGTTTAGGATGTGGTGGTGGTGGATTTGGTGAAAGTATAGGGAGGTGATGATAGAATTGGTGGCGGGATTAGTGGAGGTGGCGCTGGAGTTGAGGCGGCGACGATGAAGACGGTGGTGATGGGGTTTGGTCAATTTTTCGTTTTTATTGAGAATAGAGATGAAGCAGAAGTTGAAGATACATATAAGCCTATAAGGTCAAATAAGGATTTATCAAAAATAAAGATTCCTTTTAAAACCGGGAGGGTATAATTATTGATGAATAAAGGTATTTTTGAATCCCATGAGAAGGAGAGATATGTATATAATTTCCACTTTAAACAATATCTGAATTCTTATAATTACAAATTTACTTTGGTAATTAATATATAATTTTATATTGATTTTTTTTGTTTAATTATTTATTTTACAAATTATTTTAATAAAATTATTTTAAATGTTTTAAGTAGTAATTTTTTATACTGTATTATAAATCTATATTTCAAACATATATATATATATATATATTTGACTATTTTTTAATTCAAAATGTCAAAATAAATTATACTTAGATAAAAATATTAATTATTAATATTATATTTATTAATTTATAGTATTATCTTTATATATGTGTATGTGTATAATTTTATTTAATAAATAGTTTTTTATGTAAATTTTAATCTATCTATATATTCTATAAAAAGAAGTGGTGTTTGTGTATATGGATAATTACGGCCATCGATTTCGTCATCCCACGGCTCGTATCGCTCGGTTATATGTTTTATATAAACTTATATGACCGTCCGTCGGATCATTGGGTTTCTTGATCTGGACAGGCTTCCAAAAACTTCAAAATTTCAAACGGGATTTCCTAAAAACCAACTAACATGATTTCCTATTATAAACAAATACCAATTAATATGGACGAACAACTTGATTCTTAGTTATTACCATAAAAACCAATAACTAACCGGATTTCTACTATAAACAAATACCATACTTAACTGGATTTCCTAATCTGATTGCCGGGAGTCTTCTACGATACTTCTCCTCTCTCTGGTAGACTCTTGAATTTCCTAGACTCTTTCTTCTCCTCTATGTTCGGTGAGAGGCACTACCACCACAACCCAAACTCATTACTGCACCTTTCGTCTCACCTCAATCGATTTTGCAACTTTCTTATATCATTCAAAAAATTATCTGTATTCAATTTCGTTACACAGTGATCAATTTGATTTCGGGTTTATATGATTTCGGGTTTATATCAATGACACAAATCAACAAATCATACCCTTATAGACTTTTGGTTTTTCTATGATGATACCTAATCTATTTTCTTTAATCTAAGTTTTGAATTGGGAATTGTTTTTGTGATTTCAGCGATGAATAACTTACTTGGCCTTGATGATATTCAGAACCCGGTCAACTTCAACAATTATGGAAGAGTTGAACATTCAGGACACCTCAATGCACTGTTTTGGCTTTGTAATTGAATAAACATATTTTCTCTCTTCGTATGAATAGATATCATGTGATACCAATGAACCTCAACTCTGTCCCACTCCCACCATCAATGTTTGGTACTTGGGGGTGTAAAATTTGCATATTGGAAGATGCTAACCGATGTTTCTAATTGTTTGCGGTGGAGACAAACTGATAATAACTGCCTGGTGACTATTTTTTGCGGGTCGGTAGTAATGTTGCAGTACCTTTCAGCAGTTGTGCGTAGTCACAATGTGCTCCAACTTCGTAAAGAAATACCAAGGTAACTAATGGATTGTCGTGGGTTAAATTTTTGCTTATCGATGATAGGTTGCTAACAAGCAGATACATGTCTTCCACTAATGCTACGAAGGTCTATCGGTCTACCTTAACCTTAACGTACCTGAAGTTAGGATAATGATCCCACCCCAATCACGACTAATTTTAGTATAGGGACTACGCCTGACATAAGATTTTCTAACTAATTAAACAAGCTGCTGTGACCCGAATAACTAACACACTATAATATGGGACGATCAACTAAATATTGGGACCATTCTGCTATGACCCGACTAACTAAATATGCTCCCGATTATTATAGACAGGACCAACTAACACACTAATTTTAATGTAGGCACTACATCTGCCTTTAAATTTTCTCCATGGCCTTATCCGGCCGTTATGATACAACTAATAAAACACGCTACTGTGACCCGACTAACTAACACACTATAATATGACACGACCAACTAAATATTAGGACCATTCTGCTATGACCACAGACTTAAATTGCATGGGAAGATACTGATCGACCGATCAAACAAATGAACAATAAACAAAACTCCAAAAAGGTTGAGCCCCGGCCGGGGTGATACCTAGTATATATATTATATAAAAAAAAGTGGTGTTTGTGTAAACTTACAAATCCGACCATTGATTTCGTCATCCTCCGGCTCGGATCGGAAGTTGGGCGAGATATATTTTCGTACGTCGGATTCCCTTGGTTTCCTGATTTTGGTACTGTCCCGACTCCCGTTAATAATGTGGTTTCCTAATACTACACTAACTGTGTATGGAACGTTTCTTCATACAACTTTGTTCCGTAAATATAGTTATGTATCCTTATGTTTATATATCAATAGGATTTCGTCCGTCGGTAAAGAAGAAGAAGAATCAAATATGTCACGGCTATATAAGTCTGTTATCGATGAAGATAAATATTTATTAGATCTATAAGGATATTGTATTTGAATTCACGTGATGAAATTTATCATCTTAAATCGTAAGGTTTCCTGATTTTGGTTCGCTTCCGTTAATATCTCAGCCACGGGATCGTTTCTTAATACCACTGTGGTTTCGTGAATCAAACGTTTCTTAATACCACTGTGTTTCCGTAAATACAGTTGTTTCCTAATGCTAAGAAGATGTATTAAAGAACTAGCTAGCGTAACTTGGGGGCATCAGATTTTTATTTTTCTTCTCGCTGAGCTTAGTTTTTTTTTTCTTGAGAACGATTGATTTCAGATTTAAGGTATGCAATGAATTTGAACAACTTTTCAAATGATGGCATCTGTTTAATAAAACAAATTGGAGAATCTGTTTTCCATGTCATTCAAACTGCGTTCTTTGAATTGTTGTTGTTTGCTAAAAAAAATAAAAAATTATCAAATTGTTTCAGACCACCTTCGAATTTATCGCCAGATGTTTAACCTACGATAGCAAAAATTCCGTTTAACCAAAGAGAATCTCCAAATAAGAAATTATCAAATGTAAAATTCTAATAATCATAGAGAAATTATTCCTATGAATATCCTAAAGAACAATTCTGATGGCTTCCTTATTTGATCAAACAACAAAAGGTACATGCTATCCGACCAAGTTGTGTTCCTCCTTTCATCTCCTAAGGTTCTTCAAAGTTTCTTTATTGGCGAGGATATTTGCTTCTTTAGCTGCAAAACAAGGTATCTATTAGGCATTGAAATAAATTCAATTCCTCCATGTTTTTAGATTAGGATTCAATGCTCCAGCGGTATTGGATTCTTTTAACTATTTATAGCAGTATTAAGCTTATGTCTTGCTGCAACTGAAAAAAGGTGAAGTATTTCTCATGCTTCCTTGGGCCTTGAATGAAATTTATGTAATGGTTGTGCTAATTTTGCAGTATCATTCTTTGTTTTCAAGGTATGGATTGTTGTACAAAGAAATATTTGGAGAAAGATACTAAGAGGGGCACTTTTCTCTGCAACATTAGCTTTAGGTACTATTATCTGTTGCCATTAAAATCTTGTCTTACTTATTCCTTCACAAAGAGCAATACATATGAAGGTAAATCAAGTGAATTGTTATCCTAAGTGGCGCTTGCATGATTCCATTCTCTGGTGTTCATACACAGCTAAGTCATTACACCATATCAGATGGAAGTGCTCTGAAGGTACTTTTTTCTAAACAGGAATTCGTTCTTTAGCTCAAAGTTTTTAACAAAATATATTAATTTATGTATGTATTTGTATGTTGCGGTTGCAAGTTATTCAACAAATATAGTAGAGGGAAAGCAATCAATTGCAGAACACCGGGAACCACCAAAAAAACATTTTTAACATTCATGTGGTGTGTTGTTTTAATTGACTTTTTCCCTAGAATTAGGCTGAGTCAAACTCCTGTCAATTATAAATATATCCCGTTCTTATTTTAACTAACTGCCTGCTTCACCATTTGCCTGTTAAATACTACTTGAGTGAAGACCAAGGAAAACCTTAGTTCCCCCGACTAAGTATCCTAATATAATTAGATTTCCAATTGTAATTTAATTTTCCTTAATGTCATATATTAAAAGAATTTAGGGGGCCATGGTCGGGGCTTTGACACGACCAACAAAACACTATGGCATGCTTAAGAGGTCAGGGGACAGCCTCGGCTAATTTGACTCGACCAACAAACCACTAGGGCATGCTTAAGGCCAAGCACTATGGGAGAGGGCATCCCTTCCTTATCCCTCATATATAGGGAAGGGAAATGGGTCACAAGGCAGCCTCACTATGGTGTGCTTTTATCTCTTCCCTACATGATACGGAAGCTTCCGTATAAATAGTGCGAAACGGAAACTTGACCAAACGGAAACCGAGTTTCCGTTTTATAGGTATAAGTTGACAGAACACGCTCGGATTTCCCATTTCTTCTTCTTCTCTATTTTTTCCTCCCCTAAACCATGTCCACCCCCATTTGATTATCATGTCAATTTACCGTGTTTCAGGAGCTGAAATTAAAAGGGTTTGCTCCTAACTCATAGGTGAACTAATTTCCTGCTTCAATTTCGAATTCCATCTACAATATAATCAAAGTGAGTGATTTTAAATTTAGGGTTTAAAGTTAATTTTATTTTTATTTTGATGAAATTGTTGATATTTTAGGTTGATTTTGATGTCTCTCCTTGTATGTTGATTGTTGATTGAACCAATATGTTTAAGAATTGAGGAATTGTATAGATATTTGAAGAATTGTATGGTTTAGGGTTAATTGTTGAAGAATTGTATTGATGGATATTTTAGGCTTCATTGTTGATTGAACCAATATGGGTCAGGTGATTAGGATTGATTTGTGATGTCGTAGATGGAAATGAGCCATTGTATTGTGATTAGGATGATAATGTGATTAGGATGGAAATGTTATTAGGATTGTAAATTGGGACATTGTATTGTGATGGAAATGGATAATGTGCTTGAAGCAATATGTTTTGTGATTAACCAATGTGTTGGAATGTAACTTTCTGTATGTGTGTGATGAAGATGTATATGGATAGAACAATTCCGGTTTCTTCAAAAGATAATAGTGAGCATCAAATTAAATGCCCAACTACGTCGGATGCCAGGACTAAAGCAAGGAGACATCGAAGCAATGTAAGCAATGTTCACGAATTGTATACCGTACTTTCCAAATTTCTGCATGCTAAACAAATTGTAGACAACTGTGGTTTGGTTCCATTTTCATAGTGATCAGACATTTCATCAAGAGTTGCAGCAAGACCTTTGTTCCCAGTATATTTTATACGGTTCGGACACTCATTTGCAAAATGACAAAAAACCTCTACACTTAAAGCACTGTGGCATATCCTCGTCATTAGCCTCGTCAGCATCCCTGTTGTTAGGAGATATGCGATTGTGAGGTTTAGATGGTGACCTAGGTTTGTCTCTGGAAAACCGTTTACTTTTCTTCAATAGAAGATCCCTAAACTGTCTTGTGATTAAAGAGACTGACTTGTCAAGATCTTCATCTGATGAATCAGTCTCAGAAAAATCATCCTCAGAGACTGTTGATGGTGGTTTTTGGTTCAGGGCTAAAAATTATAAAACCCTGCATTTAATGTGCCATCATTCTGCAAAGAGACGGAGCCATTCGAAAGTGATAAATACCCAACCTCTTCACTTACGCATTTATTGAGCAATTCAATATGTTTACCTGAAATTTATCCAGAATGGTGCATGTGGCAACAATCCCAGATATTCTGTAAATTTCGACACTCTGCCTGTATTATTCATTAATATAGGACTCATTGAATACTTTCTGTGTTGTGTTCCCCGGCTGAACCCTTAATATTGATATGACATGACAATTAGTGTTCACTCGCAGCTGAGTAGCATAAATTTCCCGAAGTATCAAGGTTGAGGTTTGCATAAAAGTACTCAGAAAGCATGCTGCTCTCTGGCAATAAATAACTCTGTGTCAACACGCAGAATCCAATCAATTTTGTGATAATTCACAAGATTCAATATCAATCTAATTAATTTGCAAAAATTAGGTTTTTTGCGCCCTGCGTAGTATATCAGACCCTGCTGGTCGAAACTAAACCTAGGCAAACTAGGCAATTGATCCGCCATGGATTAGTAGGTGCAAAGTCCTACCCCAAAATCAGAAAACAAGGAATAAAAGAGCCGCGGAAAATAGAAACAGCAACAAAGGGAGGTGTGGTCGTGCCACCTGCAGATGGTCACGCCCCCATGCTGCTTGTCGGCCCTCCTCTTTCCCATCGACCAATCAGGTCACTTTAAATGCGCCACATGCATATGAGATGTGTCCGGGCCCATACTTGCCGGCCCTCCTCTTTCCCATCGACCAATCAGGTCGCTTTAAATGCACCACATGCACATGAGATGTGGTCGTGCCCATACTTGCCGACCCTCTTTCCTATCGGCTAATCAGATCGCTTTAAATGCGTCACGTGCACTAGAGATGTGGCCACGCCCTATGTTTGGCCATCCCCTTTTCTATTGACTAATCAAGTCGTTCTAAACCCGCCATGAGCATAAAAGGGCCAAACCATGCCAAACGGCCACCATGCCAACATGTTAATCGGCATGCCAAACGGCCACCATGCCAACACGCTAATCGGCATGCCAAACGTCCCATGCCACGCCAACATGCTAATCGGCATGCAAACATGCCAATCCGCCGTAGTAACATGCCAATGTGCCACAAATGGCGCAGCTACGTGCTAACCCACTTTCCGTTCGTGGCCAACACCGTAACGGACTTCAATCAGGGTATTCTAATCAGAAGCATGACTTTTTCTTTAGCGGCACTAGTCGAAACCCTAATTTCCATTCGTGACCCAAATTACGTCACTTTGGCCCCACAACATGTCACGAGCCATGCAGGACCCAGGAAACCCTAAAAATGGCACCATGCTATGGACACACGTGGCTATCCTTGCGCCTGTGGTCGTTCCCACATTATGGCCTTGCCACAATTCCTTTGACGCGTCCATGGCACCATCTTCACAAACAATGTCACCGTGCCACGGCCACATGTCACACGCGCTGATTAGGGTTTTGGCATGCCAAACCCTAATTTAAGTAAGGTTGCTACGCCAACCATGCAAAATAATGCTACCTAGGGAATTAAGTTTGATATGGCAACTAGAGCCAATATTGCCAAGCCATATTTGGATTCAACACAAATATGCCAAGATATAACGACCGCGGCTACGCCAGGCGCTATTCGCGCCACTATGCCACTGGAATGTGCCAATCTTGCCACTGGCGCCACTATGCCATCACCAGGTGCCAACGGAATGCGGCCATAATCAACGGCCACCTTCTCTCATGAATTACAATCTCAGCCGTCCAAATTCGCCACGGAATTGACCGGCCTATGGTAAGTCTTAAGTGACCAACCAAGACTAATAGCGTCACACGCCATTCTCCTGCGGAAAGTCTCCTGACTTACTTGCCACACATGTCTATCCGCCACCTGGCTGGCGTATAATTAATAGAATAACTATGTCTTGCATACGAGACCCACTCAGCAATCTGCAACATATTTTCTAAAAATATACTCAAGACATCAAACATGTCATAAACTGGGGGATGCTCATCAGGGTATTGGTCTGGCGGTTTACAGCGTGCGGCATGCAGCACGCCCATTATAAGAAAGTGTCAGGAAAGCGGGCAGTTTGTGGCAGCAAGAAGTAGTGGGTGTAAACTAACCCGTTTCCTTCATAGTGGGGACGTGGTTTCTAGCATTTACACATTACCCCACTTCTCCATCACTCAACTACTCCCACTTCCTACGAGATCAGGGTGCGTTCAATTATGACTTGTATAAATAGGTTTCTGCCTATTTCGACCAGACAACAGAGTTTTGGTCAACAACAACACAGTATCCATAAAAACACAAAAGAATTGATAGCTTACATTCCGAAAGCCAATTTCAAATTATGATACAAGTCATAAATAGCCACACCTTCAGAATTAACCATTCTAGTCTCAACACTTTCTTTGCTTCCCTCCCTAAGACCAACCCTTCTCCTTCACTTTGTGACCGAAGCAAGACTGAAACGACCAATTCTTGGTTTAGGCCAGGATTGTACAGATTGATCTCTCGAATCTAAAGTACTCCCATGTAGTGCATTTGTTTAAGGTTTAAGTTCGTTTCTCATCAACACACCCAAATTTACCAAAACCAGCAGAAACAGTTTTTACCCCAAAACAGAGACACAAACACTTTTACTTTTGTCAAGTAATTTAGTGTTCCTTTGTGCTTTGAAGGAAACATCCTTTCCAATCTTGGATGTATGCTCGTGATCAAAGATCTTTAGCTTTCCAACCAATGTATTTCTGGAGAGAGCATCAAGGTTATTTCCTTCTACGATGGCATGCTTCTTAGAATCGTATTTAGATGGCAGCGATCTGAGAATTTTCATCACAATGTGCTTTTCAGGAATAGTCTTAGCCAATGCAAAAGATGCATTAACAATTTCAAACACTTTGTGATTAAACTCATCAAATGAATCTTCATCTGCCATACGAAGGTTTTCCCAATCGGAATTAAGGTTTTGAAGCCTAGCTTCCTTTTCACTGGTATTCCCTTCAAATATGTTTTCTAAGATATCCCAAGCATCTTTAGACTGAGTGCACGTAGTCACATGGTGCTGAAGATCTGGGGTAATGGCATGTATGATGGCATTCAAACCGTCATAGTTTTACTTTGCAGCAAGTATCTCAGCAGCGTCATATGCACCAATATCCTTAGGAACCGTCGCATTCCCTACTGCCACAACGGGAGCATCATAGCCATAAACTACATATACCCATGATTGAAAATCACGCGCTTGAAGAAAGGCATGCATAACAATTTTCCACCACAAGTAATTTGAGCCATCGAAGACTGGTGGTATGTTTATAGAGATAGCACCTATGTCCATATCATATTGCTACAAACAAAGACTTGTAAGGTCTTTAACGTGTTTGCCTGCTTTGATACAAATTGAAAATGCGGGGGTCTAACAACCACACCCAATAATTCGTTTGGAAATCTGAAAGGACTTACTCCAATACACTTTCTAGAGAATCAACTAGACAATCAGACTCAATCTAGAATAAAGTATATCAAAGAGTTTAATATCTCTAACTCTTAATTCAATCCACAATCAGCAAATAGAAATCTGCGATCCCGATTGAATATAAGAGGAATTAATTGAACGGTACCAAAGACCAATGTTCAAGTGTCAATCAATGTAAATCAACAACCAAAGGTTGGATATTCTAATTGATTGATCTTAACGCACAACCTGTGATATTTCAATTATATAACAAAATATAATGCGGAAAAGAAATAACATAGACACCATAATTTTGTTAACGAGGAAACCGCAAATGCATAAAAACCCCGGGACCTAGTCCAGTTTGAACACCACACTGTATTAAGCCGCTAAAGACACTAGCCTACTACAAATTAACTTCGGACTGGATTGTAGTTGAACCCTAATCAATCTCAAACTGATTCAAGGTATAGTTGTGTTCCTTACGTCTCTTATCCCAGCAGGATACTATGCACTTGATTCCCTTAGCTGATCTCACCCATAACCAAGAGTTGCTACGAACCAAAGTCGAAGACTTGATAAACAAATCTGTATCACACAGAAAAGTCTATAAGATTGAATAAATCTGTCTCCCACAGAAATACCCAAGAGTTTTTGTTCCGTCTTTTGATAAATCAAGGTGAACGGGAATCAATTGATAAACCAGACTTATATTCCCGAAGAACATCCTAGTATTATCAATCACCTCACAATAAACTTAATCGACTAGCAAAACAAGTTATTATGGAATCACAAACGATGAGACGAAGATGTTTGTGATTACTTTTATCTTGCCTATCGTAGATATAAAATATCGAGTCAATTATTCCAATTGTACTCAACACGATAGAAACAGCAAGATCAGGTCATGCAACTACAAAGAGAATAGTTGGGTATGGCTTCATAATCCCAATGAAGTCTTCAAGTCGTTAACCTACAGGGTCTCGAGAAGAAACCTAAGGTTAAAGGAGAATCGACTCTAGTTATGCAACTAGTAACACACAGGAGGTGTGGGGATTAGATTTCCCAGTTGCTAAAGTTCTCCCTTATATAGTTTTCAAATCAGGGTTTGCAATCTAAGTTACCTTGGTAACAAAGCATTCAATAATCACCGTTAGATGAAAAACCTGATTCAACCAAGCTAATATCTTTCAACCGTTAGATCGAACTTAGCTTGTTACACACAAATGAAATGTACCCTCATTTAGGTTTATATAGCCGTACCTAAACATGTACACCATGTTGGTTCATAAATAGTTAACCGAGGTTGGCCATATGATTACTCTCATATCAATCTTATTCATCTTAACCATAACTAGTTCAAATGACTCAAATGAAACTAGTTAATGAGTTGTTCAATTGCTATATTCTCATGAATTATACAAGAACATAATTGAAGCAAAATCGGTTTGATTCACTTGAATCAATCATGAACATTATAACCACGGTTTGCAAAGATTGCATTCCTTAAGATTTAAATGTTTAAGTTCATGAACAGACCGATTTGATAAAAATAACCAAACTGGTGGATCAGACGAATGCGACTCGGGTATGCGTACTTAAGCGACCGGATTTTGAGTTTGTTAAGTTTCCAAACTCAACATAAATTCTCGGTTCGAATACTTCCGCCTATATGCGTACGGGTATGCATACTTAAGGTGACTAGTTTAGGAGTTTGTAATTCCCAAACCCAGCAGATATTTTCGGTTCGAAAACTTCCGCCAGTATGCGTATGGATACGCATACTTATCTTGTCTCCTTCACCAATTTCGTATACACACTTGGGCTCCCGGTTCATGGATTTATACACTAATGTGCGAACACACTATATATGCTTATATCCAAAGATAGTTACATTATAAACTCTACATCCAATCATTGAAACATTCTTCTATAATGACAATAGCCGTTTTCACACACTATTAGCATCAAAGCAATTTTCAAGTTATTGAAATGTCAATATGACTTTCGTCATGAGTAAAGATGAACATGGCTAAAGCGAAATCTTGCCAACATATATTTCGAGAAATATGTAAGCGAGATATACTCAGCTCGAAATCTCAAATGTGTATAGTAAAAAACTATATCGTAAAACGACTTATGTCTCAATTATAAGAGATAGAGTAGAAATAGAATTTCCAAGTGATAGATGAGTTTAAGTATCCACATACCTTTTGTCGAAGAAGTTCCACAAGCTCCCCTTTGTAGTTCTTCGTCTTCAAATGATGAACGCCGATAAATCTAAGCCCAACTACACTATCTATGTCCTAGTCCGAGACATCTATAAATAGGCTAGAAATCAAGACTTATAGTTTTTATCACTAACATTGAAAAACATGCTTGAGATAGCAACGCATGCGATTTCGACCGAGCAATGCTCTAACAATAACGACTAGTTTTTTTTGTTTTATATGTACTGGTCATTTTCACTGTACAACGGCTAGTTTTTTTTTTTAATTTTATATGCTCTCATCATATCTCTATATATAGCAAATTATTTTCCCAATGCAGTTATCCAAACATTGCATTCTATTAGTTTACAAAAAATGCAATTCAGCAAAGATGAAATGTTGCTCTTTTGCATGCATGGATTGAAGTAAAAACCAATATTCTGAACTCAGTTCAAGCCAGCAGCAACTAGTTCTGGAATCATGTATTTGAAGGTTTTGTTAACATATCCGGAAATCCAAATGCGAGAAATAAATAAGGTCTTAAAACTAGGTTCAGCGTTATCAACAGGGAGGTCATCAGGTTTGTCAAAATTCTGGCCGAAGTTGACATACACAATCCTAGAATGTCATATGAACAAAGGGTAAGAATTTTATAAGATATATCATTTTTTTATTAAATTTGAACTATTTTAAGTTATGTTTCTTTTTAAAAATTTCAGAAAAGTGTTGTTCGTTTAGACTATCTTAACGAGACAAGCAACAGTTTTCCTCATGATGAATGCTATCAGGTCTTAAAAGCAAGTTTTGAGCCCTACAATCCCGATGAAATTTAGCTATATCAATGAAGTCTTTTATTGCCCGAATGTTCATGCATTAGATGTTAATCAAGTCTTCGGCTCTACAATCTTGAAGAAT
Organism: Papaver atlanticum; assembly: GCA_023531105.1. Taxonomy (NCBI): domain Eukaryota; kingdom Viridiplantae; phylum Streptophyta; class Magnoliopsida; order Ranunculales; family Papaveraceae; genus Papaver; species Papaver atlanticum. The sequence continues at coordinate 1,572,117 of JAJJMB010011511.1, read as the reverse complement.
TATTATATTTGAATGTATTATCTTATATTTATGTAATCTTATGTCTTTATGTGTTCATGCATCGGATATTAATCAAGTCTTCGCCCAAAAGGTTGCGGGCTATGCCATTACAAGGGAGAGATCTACTACTCGAGTTTCGGTGTACCATGCTTTGATGATGGCCAAATCTTCAATTGGATCAAATGATCTCATGCTTGTGTTCCTACGAAGAGGTGTCAGAGGTATATAAAGAGGTGATTAGGAGTTTTGCAAATTGTATGAAAATAGGTGTTTGTTGTTTGGAGAAAGATCACACAATTTATTATATCCTTCAAAAGTATCTGTTATAAAGTAGTCGTTGAGATATAGTCGTTTGAAATTAGTCGTTCGAGAAATAAGTGAGGATGGGGTGTTCAAAATTTAATTCAAATTTTCATATCAAAAAATTATAAACTACATTACAATTATTGAATAAGAACCTAGGTTACTTTTCGTAGTAATCACGGTTGCATTTAGCATGTGCAACAAGCCTTTAAACCCCTAAAGACCTTAGTAGACGAGTTATAGTCTCGTGAGGGTTTATAGAAGATGTACCCACAAAATCTTAAACAACACCCGCATATACTAATCGTCGGGTCCGTCTTCTGGAGGATCACTAGCCCTGATTTCCGAATTGTATTCAGGAATGTTAGCCTTAAAGATTAAGTAGCACTCATAACATGTAAATTTTGTACGTGTATCTAGCCGGAATACAAATTTGGCCATTTTCTCCTACGTAAAACAAACATAAAGCAATAGGTTAGTGTTTAATTGGAAACAACTTTTCAAATATCATAACTATTTATGATTACCTACAGTAATCGCAATTGTCATGTGTTATGGGGCGTAACCATGAATCCTTCTTTGAATGTCAACGTACTTGCGTACCGCTATTTGAATTTGAGAAATCCGTTGTTGAACTTATAGCCTGGTTCGGTTATTAACATTTCCAAATGCTTGTACAAAACCGTCGAACACCAACGTCCATTTTTCATGCGCGGGGAGTTCTTGAACATCTTCAATAGACAGAGTGGCAGCATTTACAAACGCTGTGGTGATTGCAAGGTCTTCTTCTACGGTATACCCAATCATGACTATGTTATCTTCGGAAACAAAAATAATAGGAGATACAGAGGATATTAAGTGTCCTCTTTTGGATTGTTTGTGTTGAAGAAGCTTATGAAAATTTATAATAGGCATTGAAAGTAGCCGTTGGTAGAAGAAATAAAATTCAAATTATCGGAATTAAAAATATAAAAATTAATATTACTAAGAAAAAAGAAACTACATTATCGGAACTGAAACACGACATTACTTAAATAAAAATCAATGAAACTAAGCTATTTAAAATAAAAATATAAACTCAATAACTTAAAACTAAAACAAACTTTTAATTAAAAATGGAACTGATTATGTTGTTGCCTCTCCAACTGCTTATCCAATATGGCATTATGTTTTAATTCAAAGTACTTTTTTTTGCATTTGGAGCCAGCAATTGGAGATCCATTTGCATTATTTCCCTTTCTCCTCTCTCTCGATTATGTTCAATTTGTTGTTATGTTGTATCTAGCAACCTTTACATAATTTGGTTTTGTTGTTGCTGACGAGGTGCGATTGTCATTCGGGATTCTTTTAGATAATCAACAAGTTTACTGCCCCCGTGGCTCATTTGGGAATCTTGCGATGAGGGTGTAGCGTGTGTAGTTGATCCAGAGCCCCTTTTATTAACTGTTATTATTTTCGCAGCTCTTGACTTGCGTTTATCATGTGTAAATCCACCTGACGACGTTCGAGGTGTTGTATTTAGGTTCATACTAGGGGTACATCCTAGTGGAAAAGGGATACTGCAAGGTACATTATAAGCGTTTGGAAATTGATTTGCAAATGGAGTTTCAACAAATTGGCTTGTAGATGGATTCAGAGAAGATGGGATTTGAGTATTAAAAATATTTGAGGTATCTAGGATATTGAGTTGACAGAGGACATGAATCCTGGTTCAAATATTCTTCTCCACCTACTTGTACATTTGGAGCATCTTTAAGCATCTCATACTCAACATCGCGAGAATTTATTTATTTATTTTTTGTATTTCAATATAATTGCTTCTCCCCATTACCATCTACATCAATGTAAACAAAACATGATAAGATACACATAAATTAAATTATTTACAAACAACATATACAACAACTATAATGAACATATTTATTAACGTACCAGGTTATTATGGTAGAATCCCGGATTACTTGCAATGACTCTTGCAACACATTGAGAAAAGTTATCCACTTCCGATTTGATTACGCCAAACCTATTATGAACACTTTTTATAGTACGCGCATGTGGATTCTGTTAGAGCATTGCTCGGTCGAACTCGCAAGCGTTGCTATCTCAAGCTTGTTTGTCAAGTTTAGTTGTCAAAACTATAAGTCTTGATTTCTAGTCTACTTATAGCTATGTCTCGGATTAGGATAGAATTTGTAATTCAGCTTTAGACTTCACGGCGTTCATCGATTAAAGACGAAAAACTACTAAGGGAATCTTGTGGAACTTCATCAACAAAAGGTATGTGGATACTTGAACTCATCTATCACTTGGAAGTTTATTTCTATTCTATCTCCTATTGAGATAAAAGTCGTATAGTTATATAGACTTTACTTTATACACATTTGATATTTTGATCTTAGTTTAACTCGCTTAAATATTTCTCGAAATATGTGTTGGTAAGCTTTCGCTTTAACCAAGTTCATCTTTTAATATTAACGAAAGTCAAAGATGATCATGTGAAAATCACCTGGTAACATCTTACATGATTTGTGTGAGACAGTCATTTGATGTAGACTCGGAATGGTTCGTATTGATCTATTGATCACTTGAAAATTGCTTTGAAGCTAATAGTTTATGTGAGACAGCTATTCCCGTCTTCTAAGAATGTTTCAATGATTAAAATGGAGTTTAGAACAATTAGCCATTGATTGGATATAGCACAGTATGCATACTTGTATGCTAACTGTTGTAGATATATTCCAAGTCCGGGAACTTAGTATGCATACCCGTATGCGTACTGATTCAACGGTTGAAGTCCGGGAACCATAGTATGCATACCCGTATGCAAACTGATTTCAACTGATGTTGGTCGTGAACGGCAGTATGCATACCCGTTTGCATACTTGTGAACTGACCAGGTCCGGGAACTCTAGGTATGCGTACCCGTTTGCATACCTGAGTGGGTTAAGTTCTAAAATCGGTTTATTCATGAACAAATACATTTATATAATAAGGAATGCAATCTTTGCAAACCGTGGCTATAATGTTCATGAATTGATTCGAGTGAATCAAAATCGATTTTGCTTCAATTGTGTCTTATATACTTCTATGAGAATATAAAAAATTGAACAACTCTATAACTAGTTTCATTTGAGTCATTTGAACTAGGTTTGATTAATATGAACAAGGTTGATATGAAAGTGTTCATATGGCTAACTTCAGTTAACTATTGTTGAGCCAACTAAGTGTACACGTTTAGGTACGGTTACCCATATCTAAATGAAGGTACATTTCATTCGTGTGTAACAAGCTAAGTTCAATCTAACGGTTGAAAGATACTAGCTTGAATCTAATCAGGTTTTCATCTAATGGTGAATATTGATTGCTTTGTTACCAAGGTAACATTGATTGCAAACCCTGATTTGAAGATTATATAAGGGAAAACTCTAGCAACTGGGAAACCTAATCCCCACACCTCATGTGCGATACTAGTTGCGACTAGAGTCGATTCTCCTTTAACCTAGGTTTTTCTAAAACCATTATAAGTTAACAACTTCAAGACTTCAATGGGATTCTGAAGCCAGACCCAACTATTTTCTCTGTAGTTACTTGTTCTGATCTTACTTTGTTCTATCGTATTGAGTATTATCTTCTCTAAGATTTGCTCGAGATTGAATTTCTGATAGGTAGGATACAAAATAGTCACAAACATCTTCGTCTCATCGTTTGTGATTCCACAATATCCTGTTCCGCTTCCGTACGGTTAAGATCATTGTGAGGTAATTGATATTACTAGGCCGTTCTTCGGGAATATAAGTCCGGTATATCAATTTGTTCATGTTCACCTTGATTTATCAAAAGACGGAACAAAAACTCGTAGGTGTTTATGTGGGAGACAGATTTATCTATTCAATAGACTTTTCTGTGTGAGACAGATTTGTTTATCAAGTCTTCGACTTTGGGTCGTAGCAAATTTTAGTTGTGGGTGGGATCAACTAAGGGAATCAAGTGCGTAGAGTCCTGCTGGGATTCAGAAGCGTAAGGAACGCGGCTGTACCTTATCAGTGTGAGATTGGTTCGGGCTCAACTACATTCTAGTCCGAAGTTAATTTGTAGCAGGCCAGAGTCTGTAGCGGCTTAATATAGTATGGTGTTCAAATATGGACTAGGTCCCGGGGTTTTTCTGCATTTGCGGTAACCTCGTTAACAAAATTTCTTGTCTCTGTGTTATTTCTTTTCCGCATTATATTTTCTATATAATTGAAATATCACAGGTTGTGCGTAGTTCAATCAATTAGATTGTCCAACCTTTGGTTGTTGATATAAATTGATTGACACTTTAACATTGATCTTTTGTACCGTTCAAGTTGTTTCTCATATTAATCATGATTGCGGATTTCTATCTGTTTGATTTGCTGATTACATTGAGAAACAAAGATATAACTCTTGGATGTATTTTCCTTGATTTAGTATGACTGTCTAGTTGATTCTCTTGGAAATATATTGGAGTTAGTCCATACATGTTTCCTAAACGAAATATTGGGTGTGGTTGTTAGACCTCCGCTTTTTCAATTGGTACCAGAGCAGGAAAACACGTTTAAGACCTCATAAGTCTATGTTTGTAGCAATCTGACTCTATGGATAGTTGTGCTATCTCTTATAAACGCATCACCAAACAAAAGTTTGGTTTCTATAAAATCTATCAAAGAGAAATATTTTTCAATCTCGAATATAGATGAACATTGTGTTCCAACGAAACAGACAAGCATTGATAAGTGTTACCCTGATTACCTTACCGACGAGTCTGACTCTGATGTAGAATGGGAAGCATCCAAAGAGAGTGCAGTGATTCTAAAACTTGTTAGCAATCCAGGCTGATAAAATCAATCGGTTGAAACACAATGTCAATGCGCTTATTGGTATGGTAAATGATTGTGATTCTTAATTAAAGATTCTTCGCGAGGAAAACGCCGTGGTCTGTTCTTCACGAACCTTACTCCATGCAAAACTCAAAGAGAATGCCATGGAAATTGAATATCTTTTGAGTAAACTCTCTATTCAAGGATGTTCTAAATAGTCCATTATACCAATCGCTTCTGAGCCAACTGTAAATTCAGTTCCATAAGATAAATAGCAATCCCTTCTGATTATAAAAGATGTGCTTGTATCTTCCTTTAATCAAGGAAACTTCACATTGCTCGGAAGGAAGAAATATCCTAACGATGTTGTTAAGTCTGTTCACTCTAATCACTCAGGTGATCAGAAAGTATGTCTCTTTTGTAATTCAAAAGGACCTGTTGAACGAAAAAGAAAATATAGGTTGAATGACAATTCTATAGTTCGACTTCAATACACCTTAAAGTTAATTCTCAAAGGTGTAACTGACATTCGTATGTCTAAACCAATTGGTTTTAGTACTCACCCTGTGAATTCTACCAGGAAAGTCAATTTGATTTGTTCCTCGAATGTTCAATCTTGTAACAGTAAGCTTTACACAAATCGTCCAAGAAGATTTCAAAATGGATCTTCTTCAATTAAAAAGGGAGATGTTGTTGTTCTTGATGTGAATAAGGTACTAGAAGAAGGAAGCAAAAGTGGAGGTGTTAAAGACAACCTAAATTTGATAATTGAAGGATACAAAGACCTCATAAACAAGTTTTCAAATTCCTCTGGTCAAAACCCTTCAGGTAAGAATCCATATTATGCGTCGTATTTTAATTATAGTAAGTTTTATGATACTTTTTCACATCACAAATGGTTTCCTCCAAAAATTAGAAGGAAAAAGAGGATTAACCATGAACAATATTAATTTGATGAGCGTCAAGCTCATACTTGTGTTAATTAATCACAAGGGTTGAATTCTTACTCATGAAAAATCATGTTGAGTAAGATTTGCTAATAATCAGGTATAATTATTGGTATAATGTCGTCTGCTTAGTTGAGCTATTTTTCTTATCGTCCATAGCTAAACTAGTGTCTACAAATAGCTTTGCCTAAGTATTGTTTTGTCTCGAGAATCACTTTGATTGTTTTTTTTTTTGTTTTTGTTGCAACTAAGTTATCTGCTACTCTTGAGCTATGAATTTTTTCTCATATGAGAACATAAAATTTATTAAGCTAAGATGTGTGAAATAAAATTTCACATAGCAAAATTATGTTGTTTTCGTTTTACTTTGTAAAAAGTTTCGTTACGGTTTTAGTTTGGTTTCTCTTTTGGGTTCGGATTGTGTTCGTACTGGTACCCAAATATTACTTGCCACGAACCATTTCTACAAACCTTGAAATTTACCTTCCCTAAGAAACCATTTAAATACAAAACCTATTGAGTCACGTACGCGTACTCTAGGTTATTTTCAGTTTGTTAAGAATGTCTTAACCTTCTCGCACTTATGATTTTGCAAGAGGTTTTCTTGATAAAGGTATTGGTTTCAAGTCCAAAGGGAGGAAGAAAAAAACCCTAGTATAAGTTGAGGGTCAAAATCCTAATGCCTCATGCTACTATGCCTATACTCATCAAGATGTTGAGAATGATGAGATGGTTTCGTCCGAAGTGGTTCATGATTTTCTTAAATACTTTAAGGAAGCAAAACTGCAACTCGTTGATACTATGAAGGGTCTCGATGTGTTAAGAACTGAGTTGAAAAAGGTTAACTCTGACCTTGTTCTCATGAAGACACATGTTAAAGATCTTCTCAATGAGGATGTCTTCTCTGAAGAAGTAGTGAATGATATCAATCACAATCTCAAAGGTCTCAAGACTCGTGAGGGTTCCGGAAAAGCTCTTTGATTTCAGTTCTTGGTCGGTTTTGATGTTTTATGAGTCTTTTTTTTTGTTTTTAGCTTGTTGATTTTTATTATGTCTAGGAAACTTCTTATGAGAATTTATTCTTGTGTTTTTAAGAAGGATAACTAGGGTTTGGAATAGCCTATATTGTGATTACACATTGCTATTGCCAACAACTTTCATCTTGCAATGTTTTTAGATTTATTTATTTAAATTCTAAAGTTTATTTGGAAGATGATTTTGCGGTATTAATCTTTATTGGTTTTATATATTTCAAATAATGTTATGGGATATGAGTGTTTGCGTACGTGAACTATGATTGTCCCATATATGTCAAAAGTTAAGTCTATTAAGTCATTATGCAAATATTGATGGAAAATAGAATGAACTTTTGATGTCAAAGATTAAGTCTATTGTGTCATTATGCAAATATTGATGAAAAATATAATGAATCTTTGAATATTCCGCAGTATTGATCTTTCCCTGATCCACTTTTATGTAAAAGTACTGTATGGCTCCGTAAGTTTTCTTATGTTGAGCATTTCCGATTAAATTAATCATGGGTTCTCTTGTGGTTAATTTAATTGAGTTTTCTGGATACAAATTCATGTTTCATGTAATTTGTTAATGTCCAAAGAAATCCTTCTTTCCATGTAAAAGTAAGGTCGATCTTGTTGTTCTTTCAGGAATGACATTTTATGGGGGAGAGTTCTTAATTGAACTTGTGCTTAATTGCCAAATCTTTGTGGGGAGTGCGGCTGTGGAATATTGTAGGAGTTTTCTTATATCTTTATAAACTCCTTGATGAATACACTAAGTTTGGACTATGTGAAATCATCGAAACAAAGTTGATATGTTCTATTTTAGTCATGAAGTATCTCTATGAGAATTTCATTATGATCCCGCTAGTTTTCGTACCTTTGCCAATTTATATTTACAAAAAGGGGGAGAATTATTGTGTAGTTCACACTACAAATACATATGGTTTACGGATCATTATGTAAGGGGGAGCGGTTTTCATTGTGAGATGAAGTATTGACTAAGAGGGGGTGATACATATCACCATAGTATTATTTCAAAGTTGTGATGCAATTGGACTTTGATTCGATATAATAATACTATGAAACTGTATAACAATGATTGAGAACATCTTGTTTTTATATATTGTTATGGCTACGGATCTTCAACAACTATGATGCTGAGTTGAACACGTTCAGAATCACTGGAGTACTTGGAAGTGACACAGATTTTAAGTAATGTTGAAGAACCAAGGAAATCAAGCATTTGGATGAGAAGCTACAAAGTTTATTTATTTTGTAATCCATATATATTGATAGTTTTGTCACTAAAATTGAAAAAGGGGGAGATTGTTAGAGCACTGCTCGGTCGAACTCGCAAGTGTTTCTATCTCAAGCTTGTTTGTCAAGTTTAGTTGTCAAAACTATAAGTCTTGATTTATAGTCTACTTATAGCTATGTCTCGGATTAGGATAAAATGTGTAGTTGAGCTAACCTAGATTCTTATATGGCAAAATAAATTAAAGTATATTATCACTAAAAAGAAACAGTTCCTCCTATTATCAAACATGAGCATCCATCTTTTACAAATAAACAAAAAGTCTAAATAATCTCAATAAACTCTAATCCCAGATATTGAGTGAATATGTAAACTTCGTGTCACTTTCCTTAGTATCATTATTGAAGCAACTATCTGTGCACAGTGGTACATCTAAATTACAAAAAAAAAAAAAACCACGTAAGCTACAGATTTATAAATTCAGGCAAGCTTACATAATATAATATGCATGTGAACTACTTAATTTCATTAGATTCATTTTTTCAAATAACTGGTGGTAATCGGTTCAGTTTTTAAACCCAACATCATCAACCCTATCAACTAAATACACTCTTCACTACATATACCCAAGAAGATAAAATCCTTCCAAGAAAACCTAAAATTGATACTCAATTGATTACACAAACTCAACAAAACATCTTAATATTAACAAACATCCCCCGAATCAAGAAAATGATAACTTATTCAGAAAATAGTGAATAATAAATTCTTCCAAAATACATAACAAGATCGAAAGTAAATGAATAACATACCTACAGATTGTTGTAATGATGATGAATGAATCAATTAACCTCGAAAAAATAATATGAAAACAATTGATCTCAAATTGATTCCACGAACTTCTGTAGAACCCCCAAATTGATGAAACTAAGCCTCAACAAGATTTGTACATTATGAAAATTGTAAAAAAATCGATGAATCAAGTGAGACGAAATAAATCGAGAAAAAGAAGAAGAAAAACGAGATGAAACTAGTAACATCGTCTTCAACAGGAGCGTCTGGAAAAGCTTTCTCGATGTTTGACGGTGCAAATGAAGAAATGAAAACTAGTTACGAAGAAGATATCTGATGGGTATTTTTGTAACCTTTTTTTTTTTGGACTGAATCGTTCACAGAAGGATTAACTAGAATTAACTCATTCAGGATTTGGTAAATTTTGACCTCCTAGTACTAGGCTTTAGGGGATAGGACTAGAGTGTCTAAAGCCCAACTAATATGGGATTAAACGTTAATTTCTACTTTTCGAATACGTGAAGGATATAGAGCCTCCGGTTCTGTTAGTTTTGTTTTGGGACAGAAATTCGATACCGAGAAACCAGTCAAGATGGCATTACTGTCGTCGACATTGACGATGAAAGATGGTTGTCTGAGAGGTATTTCAGAGTTCTAAAGGAATACGAAAGTTGGGTCTGAGCTGGATACTATTTAGAGTTTGTATTGCAATGCAATGGTTTGAACGTTGGGATAGATTCTCAGCCGATAAAACAGCAAGAGAAACTGATGTGCTGCCGTGACTTTTGTGGGTCTGTACCAAGGGTTAGGACACGATTCAGAGGCTAAGAAGAACAATGCTATAGGTAGTTCAAGTTGTGTGGGTTACTTGGCAGATAGGAGGTCTACTGGCAGTCGAGACATAGAAACAAAAGTGCAGTTCTACCTTGGTTATGTCCAGTTGTTAACCGTGGTTCGATGGCTGAGTACAAGGGTTTGTGGCTAGAACTTATTTTAGAAGTTGATATACTTGGAAACAGTGGCCGACTAGACAGGGAAGAGCCGACTTTGCAGGTAAAGAAAGAAGAACTTGAGATATAAAAAAAGAGACTTAGGTCTCCAGATCTCATACCCCCTCCTTCATGACTGCATCCACCTCCAACAGAGAAGAGCTTTGCTCCTCTCCAACTCCATACATCGCCATCCATCCTGCATATACCCCCATCAACATCACTTCATATCACCTGCACGTCTCCACCTGCATCTCAAGCCACTGCGTATATCCATCACCTGCAGTCCACTGAACATCATCAATCATTTGCATTGAGACCAGTTTGCAGCTACAGCAGCAGCACAACAATACCAGTTCAGTTCACATCCATCTCGACAGCAGCATCCTACCACCAGACCACAGTTCACACCACCAGCTGCTGTTCCATCTATCACCAATCCACCAACATCGCTTCATATGCTGGGTTGCTTTGGTTTGCTTTCTTGGTTTTGTATTTATGGATTTTATTTCTTTGCCATGAACTCCAGTAGCTAAGCATCTTGATTAGGAACGATTTCAACGTCCGTACATGAACTCGAATTGATTTTTAGAAAGCTTGTTTTCTTGCAATTTATTTGTTATTGCTCATTCTTTACTGTGCCAATAATGTTTATGAATTATTTCTCAATCGTTTAAGTTGCAAATTGAATGGTTTCTTGATATTTCTATTGCTAGTTAAGACCTATTCGACCCGTAATTGTCTAGAGACTCTTAATACAATTAGTAATATGTGGTTATTGACGATGAGATTTTGTTAAATATCCATCTGTAGAGATTGACACTAGTAGATGGGTCGAGCTTTTGTATTTGTCACTAGGAATAGCCTATCTCAAAAAACTTAATGCACTTGTTCAATTCACACCTAGAGAGCGTACTTTTAGGAAACTTGATGAGTAGAATTTTGTAGTCCAGCGCTTCCGTGTCCGGTGAACTTATGAGATAATAACGGAATAGTTGAGCGTACTAACTATTTTAAGGTTGTTAGTAACAAGGTACCTTGCAGAAACATAGCTATATTGATAATATTCACGTTTCTAGGCTGAGAAAGTGTCCGTGATCATTCTCATCCTCATTGTTTGCATTTATTTGTTTTGCCTTATTTTTATTCAGAAATTTGAATTGGCAACTTTAGCTAAACTCTCCCTTAGGAACGAACCTGCTTATCCGTATACTACTAGTTAGTTTAAAGACAAGTAAGGAATTTATTTTTACGAGTTCGACACCTCGTCAAAATTGGTGCCGCTGCCGGGGAGCAGTCGGTAGTTTGAGTTGTTATTTAATTTTCTGTTTTTGCATTTAGTTTTCATTATAAGATTTTAGTAATTTGTTTATCTTATAATCTTATTTCCGGTACAATCAATCATTCTTTTTGCGTGTGCACAATTGGCAACAAGAGGTAAGTCTCTAAACGAATTGTGTGCATAAGTTTTCAAGATGTATCCTTTTGGGAACAATACATATGGTTCATAAGACCATGCATATTATGGTAATAATTATGATTTTCAATCTTACTCTTACAATAGCTTCCAACCATATGTGGGATACAATCAAAACCAATCTTTTGGCTATGAAAACTATTCTACAAGACCTTGTGATTATTCTCATATATCGCAGCAACCTTTTGGTGGTTATATAAGTGGACAATCACAAGGATGGGGGGATAGTTATACTTCTCATACGTTCCAATCTAGTTTCATGCAGATGTTTGAAGAATTCAACGATTTTCAACGTACATGGAACCATATTAACTCAACTCCCAACGTGTAGAGTTTCGTACCAAGTGAAACCTATGATAGTGTATATAGACCTGTTCCAGATCGTACTTATGATCTTTCACCCATTCAACGGGAAGAGAGGTGGTCTAGAGAACCTATTGTGAGTAGTAGAGGAAAATGTGTTAACATAAAGAAACTCTTTAAACAATATTAGCAGTTGGAAGAAGAGGGAGCAATGAAAGAGACTCTTCAAGCAATTTCTAGGGCCATACATGATGAGGTTAATCGCCGTGTGGATAATATAGAAGAGCCCCAAGAAGAAGATTCTGAGGATGGTGAACCCTTGGAAAATTATACTTAACCGATTTTAGAACTTAACCTCATAAGTTTGCAAACGGGTACGCAAACTTAGTTACCGGACTTTTACAGTTAAAACCGTTCGCATACGGTGAAAACACGAGGGAAACCAAATATACCACAATCTTTAATTTCACCTATAAGTCCTCTTACCGAAAGTGATTGTCTATGGACAAAGTCGAGACAATACTACAAATCGGTATTCACACTTTGTGTGATTGTCTATGGATACGAGATCGAGACAATACGACTACCAAAGTGTGATTACTTGATAATAGGTTCGGACTTAATCAAACTCTATAGGATCACTATCAAGTAAAGCGGAGTTAACGTTTGTGTATTTTACTTCTAATTATAATAAACAATTATAATTGCGGAAATAGAAAAGTAAAAGACACAGCAAGATTTTGTTAACGAGGAAACTGCAAATGCAGAAAAACCCCGGGACCTAGTCCAGAATTGAATACTCTAAGAATTAAGCCATTATATAAAATCTAAACCAACTTCGTATAGTTGAGACCAAGCAACTAACCCTTATTCACTTAGTTTCCATAGTATCCCTGCGCTTCTGACTTCGATGAGTGCACCCACTGGAACAATTCCTTTGGATCGTATTCCAAACAGTAAAGGACCAACAAATCTGTTTGGTAACAACTCTATTGATTCTTTAAGATAAGATATCTCAAGTAATATGCAAAGGCACTTCCGTTGAAGCTAATAAACTCCTTTGCCTGGTTAGATCAATCTATCCAATAACTACAAAAGTAGTCAAGTTTAGATTCGCAATCAATCGATATAGATTCAAATAAGAAACTATAAAGTGATGTCGATCTCACGTAACTAATCAATCGAATAAATCCGATTCTAGTTGGATCCCAGCCGATCAAGGTTTGTGCAACACAGAGATATGAGAAACCAATAAGAAATCTTTTTCGTCTTCAAATCTTATTTAATCTTTAATTAAAACCTGCACAACACTACTTGAATCTCTTGTGATCAATCACGCACAGAACGGAGTCTGTTAACAATGGATTATCACAAGATGTCTTTAGATCTACAAACAGATCTAAAGATCCCGTCGATACTTCGATCTAGTTTGAGTGAATCTTATATCAGCAAAGAAGATTCTCAAGAATAAACAAACTAGGTGCAATCAAAGTTCAACAACCGTTAGTCAATCAAATCAAATCGAAAACAATAATACTGTAATTATCTAGTTTCCCACCAACGGTACTCGTAGAGCTTCTTGATCCCACAGAAGTCTTTAAATGAGCGGTCGTAAGAGATTTCACCTAATTAGGGTACTTTCCTCTCCGATTCGGCTCCACTAGAAACAACAAACAGATGAAGTTTGATAAGATCTTAGGATAGTTTGCTAGAAATGAAAAATTAGGTATTTATAAACCAAGGATGTTTTGACACCAAGGAATTTCCAAAACCGAAAGTATTCTCAAGATATGCAATAATGCCCATTCGGTTTTCATAATTCCAGTAAATGCTTTGTCTAATATTTCCCGAAATATCTTAATAGAAAATCTCCAATTAGTAAATGCACATTACCAATTTTTATTCTCTAGAGATATGCATTTAATTGCTGGTAATTAAAGCATATAAAACTAATAACCTTAATTAAAAGATTCTTAATTTATTTCTGAACAGGATCTCCTTGAGTACTAAGAAATATCTTTGAACAATAAAAGATAAGAGTTACTGTACGTGTTCAAAGAATGTTGACATCTCTTCTTTGTAAATCCTCTTTCATATTTACAATCTTGGAATCGATTATACCACACTTCCAAACAAGTTTAGAATTGGTTCATCTGTATTCCAAAACAACTATGTGATTGATCAAATATCAAATCACATCCATGGGTTCAATCGGTTCTACCAATCACTGGGATCGGTTATACCCTAATATGGAAGCACTTGTAACCGGTCACACAAGTTACTAGGACCGGTTACGTCAATTACCAGGACCGGTTACCATATAAACATGGTATTGCTTGTGATCGGTCACACCAGTCACTAAGATCAGTTACACCAATTACCAGGATCGGTTACACCAAGTACTAGGACCGGTTACACTAATTACAAGGATCGATTACACAACTTCTCTGTGATCGGTCACACCAATTACTAGGATCGGTCACACCAAATACAAATAACGATCATACCATCTCAGGCGATTACTTGGGATTGGTTTCACTAATTAATCAAAACTAGTCATACCAAATCATAAGTTAGGCATTGTGATTAGTTGTACCAAGATACATAACAAAGTTACGATCGGTTCTACCATCTCACACATATTGGTAATCCAAAGATTTGCAATGAATAGCCGTACCAATAAGCCTAGCGATTTCCCTTGCGATTCATAAAACAAGTTCATGAATGTACTTCCTTTAAAAAAATATAAAATATTGTTTCCTATGATGGAATTTTCACCTTTACCCATTCACATAATCATAACAACATTCATAAGATTATGTCGATGTCATATCTACGAAGTTCAAAATATAAGTGTTATACTTCGTAGTCTAATTCCCTAATACTATGATCATATGATCATGTCTCACTACTAGAGTAATATATCCATACACAGCTTCGCAGTTATGTTTTCAATATAGCACGACTTGAAAGATATGTTAGGAATGAAACAGTTCAAGTCAATATTACTAACCTCAATAGGAAGGATGATGTTGTCATTGTGGCTCGTTGCTTCGTCACATTCTTCAGGTCTTCGAGTAATACTTGTATGTCTCAACATTCCTAGACTTTCTATTCTAACCTAAACGAAGTTGTATCTAGTACATAATCAAGCGACTCTTAGATGAGTTTTGACTCACTAAAATATAACAACCAAACTTGACATAGATATGCTTGGTGGGTTCAACTGATCTATGCTCTAACATACGGGTATGCATACTTGGTTCCCGGACCTGAATCACTCTTACAACAGTTTGCATACGGGTATGCATACTGTGTTATATCCAGACAATGGATAATTGTTCTAAACTCCCATTTCAATCATTGAAACATTCTTAGAAGACGACAATAGCTGTCTCACACAAACTATTAGCTTATAAGCAATTTTCAAGTGATCGAATGATCAATACGAAACATTCCGAGTTTACAAATGACTGTCTCACACAAATCATGTAAGATGTTACAAGGCGATTTTCACATGATCATCTTATGACTTTCGTCAAGAATAATGATGAACGTAGTTAAAGCAAAAAGCTTTCCAACACATATTTCGAGAAAGATATAAGCGAGTTAAACTCAGCTCGAAATATCAAATGTGTATAATGTAAAGTCTATATACCTATACGACTTAGTCTCAATAGGAGATAGAATAGAATCGACTTTTGAGTGATATATGAGTTCAAGTCTCCACATACCTTTTGTTGATGAAGTTCCACAAGCTCCTCTTAGTAGTTATTCTTCTTCAATCGATGAACGCCGTGAAATCTAATGCTCAACTACACATTCTATCCTAATCCGAGACATAGCTATAAGTAGACTAGAAATCAAGACTTATAGTTTTGACAACTAAACTTGACAAACAAGCTTTAGATAGCAACGCTTGCGAGTTCGACCGAGCAGTGCTCTAACAATCTCCCTCTATGTCAATTTTAGTGACAAAACTATCAATACATATGGAACAAACTTTGTAGCTTCTCATTCAAATGCTTGATTTCCTTGGTTCTTCAACATTCCTTGAATTCTTCATCACTCCAAGTACTCCGGTGATTCTGAACGTGTTCAACTCAGCATCATAGTTGTTGAAGATCCGTAGCCATTACAATAAGAAAACAAATGTTCTCGATTATTGTTATACAATGTCATAGTATTATTACACAACATCAAAGTTAAATTGTATCACAACTTTGACAATAATACTACGGTGATATGTATCACTCCTCCTTAGTCAATACTTCATCTCACAATAAAAACCACTCCCCCTTACATAATGGTCCGTAAACCATATGTATGTAGTGTGAACTACAAAATGATTCTCCTCCTTTTGTCAATATAAATTGGCAAAGGTATGAAAACTAGCGGGATCATAATGAAATTCTCAAATAGATTATTCATAACTAAAAGAGAACATATCAACTTTGTTTCGATGATTTCACATAGTCGAAACTTAGTGTATTCATCAAGGAGTTTATAAGGATACAAAATAACTCCTACAATATTCCACAACCGCACTCCCCACAAAGATTTGGCAATTAAGCACAAGTTCAATTAAGAATTCTCCCCCATAAAATGTCATTCCCAAAAGAACAACAAGAGCGACCTTACTTTTACAAGAAAAGAAGGATTTCATTGGAAAAAAATGATGCTAAACAGAACCAAACTACTATTACTAGAAACAAATGAGGAATTGAAAAACACTTCACTGAACTTTCAAACTTGTATTGCCCAAAAGATATTGATAGATCCAGAGGCAAAAAAAAGCTAGAAATCTAATGAACCAAAACAACACCAATAGACTGTCGTAAGTGTTGAAATGTAGCAGTATCTAAAGGTTTGGTGAGAATATCATCCAATTGTTGTTCGGAAGGCACAAATTCCATGTTAATGATACCATTTTCATAGAGATCTCTAATAAAATGATACCTGATGTCGATGTGCTTAGTTCTTGAGTGCTCAACGGGATTCTCAGTGATGCGAATCGCGCTAGAGTTATTACAAAAGATTTTCATTATTCCAGTGTCAATTCCATAATCAGCAAGCATTTGTTTCATCCATATAAGTTGAGTACAACATGAACCTGCAAAAATATATTATGCTTCACACGTTGAAAGGGATTGTGAATTTTGTTTCTTGCTATGTCAAGCCACAAGATTCAATCCTACATAGTAGAAACCCTCAGAAGTATTCTTTCCGTCTTCCACGCATCCTTCCCAATCAGCATCTGAATAGGCCATAAGATCAGTGTTAGTATCAAAAGTATAAGATAGACCATACCCGATAGTGTGTTGAATGTATCGCATGATCCTTTTTGAAGCTGCAAGATGAGATTCCTTTGGATTATCCTGAAATCTAGTACAACAACCAACACCAAAAGCAATATCAGATCTAGTAGCTGTGAGATATAAAAGACTTCCAATGATGGATCGATAAAGTTTTTGATCCACATTAACTCCTTTCTCATCTAGATGTAGTTTACCAGTGGTGGGCATAAGAGTCAGCATTGGAGTTGACTTATCAAGACCGAACCTTGTAACAAGATCCTTAGCATATTTTTCTTGAGATAAGTAAATTCCATCCTTATGTTGTTGAATCTGTAATCCTAAAAAGAATTTTAATTCACAAACATTGCTCATTTCAAATTCCCTACCAAGGGAGACTTGAAAGTCTTTAGCAAGTTTCTCGGCTGTTGATCCATAGATGATATCATCTACATAAACTTGAGCAATGACTACATCTTTCCCACTCCATTTGGTAAACAATGTTTTATCAGCTCCACCTCTCGAAAAACCTTTCCTAAGAAGAGAAGTAGTTAGTTTTTCGAACCAGGCACGAGGTGCTTGTTTTAACCCATATAATGCCTTTTTGAGCTTAAGGACATGATCTAGGAACTATGGACTTTCAAATCCTTTAGGTTGAGAAACATAAACCTCTTCCTTTAAATTCCCGTTTAGGAACGCGGATTTTATGTCCATTTGAAATAGCTTAACCTTGAGAAAACAAGCATGAGCTAATAGTAAGCGAATGTACTCAAGGCATGCCACAGGATCAAAGGTTTCGTCAAAGTCGATTCCTTCAATCTGTGAATATCCCTGAGCGACAAGTCTTGCTTTGTTTCTGACAATGGTGCCAAATTCGTCTGACTTGCTCTTGAATATCCATTTGGTACCAACAATATTGATATTGGTGGGACAAGGTACGAGCTCCCATACATCTTTTCTTTGAAATTGATTTAACTCTTCATGTATTGGATTCACCCAAAAGGGATCACTAAGAGCTTCATCAATATTTTTAGGTTCTACTTGCGATAGAAAATAACCAAAATTGCAAATATTTTGAAGTTGTCCTATCGCCTTAGCCGTAGAATATTTTTCTCCAATAATACTGTTAGCATCATGATTCCTTTGAACCCATAGGTGCCATGGAGGAGCACGTTCTTGTTCAACAGGAATAGCCTGTCTAGGGCCTTTCTCCTTGTCAATAGAAACGTTAGGATCAGCAACTGTTGGAACAACTTCTACTGATTCTGGGATTTCTTTCACTTTATCAATTGTCTCCGTTGGAGGCAATTCAGCAGGAGAGTCATCGTGACGAAAATTGCTCAGATCATCAATGATGACATTTGATGATTCCATCATAACCTGGGTTACGAGATTAAATACTCGAAAACCACGACTGTCACATGCATAGCCAAGAAAGATACCTTCATCACTTTTAGAATCAAGTTTTCCTTTCTGTTCTCGATCTTTCAGAATGTAGCACTTACTTCCAAACACTCTGAGATAATGTAAGTTGGGTTTCTTACTGTACCACAACTCATAAGGAGTATTTAGGGTTTTTAACCGTAGATAGACACGGTTGATCAAATAGCATGCTGTAAAAATAACTTCTCCCCAAAACTTTAATGGTAAGTTTTTGTTATGGAGCATTACCCTTGCCATTTCTTAAATGTTCATATTATTCCTTTCTGCAACTCCATTTTCTTGTGGAGTAATGGGTGGTGAGTATTGTTGAATAATCCCCAGTTTGTCACAAAATTCAAACACCTTGGTGTCCTTGAATTCAGTTCCACGATCGCTTCTAATTTTCTTTAGCTTGCGACCCTGTTCATTCTGGATTCTATTAACAATAATTTTGAATTCATCAAGGATTTTATTCTTATGAGCTAAAAATGCTACCCAAGTGAATCTGGTGTAATCATCTACCATAACTAAAGCATACTTCTTCCCAGCAACAGTAGTTTGTTGAATAGGGCCGAAGAGATCCATATGAATTAAATCAAGAGGATCTTTAGTGAGAATATCTCAAGATGATTTATGTGGAACTTTCGTTTGTTTACCCTTTTGACAGGCACCACAGACACCATCAATCTTAGCATTTATTTTGGGAACACCTCTAAAAGGTTCTTTTTTGATGATCTTAGTTAGAAGGAGATAATTGATGTGACCAAAACGTTCATGCCAAAGATGTGTAGATTCCACCTTAGTCGAATTGCAACAATTGCTAAACTGAGTATCTAAGAGATAACAGTTATTTTTACTACGAGTTCCCTAAAAAAAAAAAAATCAAGTTTTGTCTAAAATGTCACATCCATTTGCATTGAAGACAACTTTATGGCCTTTGTCACAAATTTGACTAACAAAAAGAAGATTAACAGTCATACCTTTAACATATACTACATCATGGATTTCAGGAACGCCAGGTAGTTTGATCATCCCCTTCTTTCTTATGTAGCAATAATCCCATCTCCGAATGTTACTGGACCTCCTTCAAAATCGCTTGAATTCACAAACCACGAAAGATATCCAGTCATATATCGGATATATCCACTATCAAGGAACCATTGAAAGGGTGATGTTTATTTTAGAGCAAAAGCTCCCATACTAACACTACTATCCGGTTTGGGTTTTCTTGTTAGATTTTTACACCTTTTTAGAGTAGTAAACAGTTGTTCAGCTTTCTTGTGAAGATCACTAGCAACCTTTAAGCTTTTCTTGAAAGGTGTACACGTATGTTGAAAATGATTATGAGAACCACAAAACACACATGTACCAACATCTTTAAACTCATCTGAGAAGTTCTAAGTCACATCAGGTTTTACAAAGCCTAAACCTCGCTTATCTCCTGACTTACAACAATTCTTCAGGGAAGAATTAAAGGAGTTTTTCAAATCCATTGAAGATACTTTGACAGACTTCATATCCTTATACTTTCCAATTTCTGCAACAAGATCAGAATTGATCCGGATTTGTTCATCCAACTTCAACTGGAGATTAACTAGCTCTTCAGAACGTTCTCGAAGATCAGAGTTTTTGATATAAATTTCGCAATAAAGACCATCAATTCTCTGTATCAATCGTTGTTTCTCTCGACAAAGATTTTTGATAATTTTTTCTAGATCAAAGCACTCAACCTTATTGATGGTTTCTAGAACACACTCGGAGTTGAGTAGATCTAATTCTGGTGAAGCGTTTATAGAGATTTTACTGTCCATAGAGTCATATTGCTACAAACACGGACTTATGAGGTCTTAAACGTGTTTGCCTGCTCTGATACCAATTGAAAAAGCGGGGGTCTAACAACCACACCCAATATTTCGTTAGGCAATCTGTATGGACTAACTCTAATATAATTCCAAGAGAATCAACTAGATAGTCATACTCAATCAAGGAAATATATCCAAGAGTTATATCTTTGTTTCTCAATGTAATCAGCAAATCAAACAGATAGAAATCCGCGAGCCTGATTATTATGAAAAACAACTTGAACGGTACCAAAGACCAATGTTCAAGTGTCAATCAATTTCAATCAACGACCAAAGGTTGGATTTACCAATTGATTGAACTACGCACAACCTGTGATATTTCAATTATATAGAAAATATAATGCGAAAAAGAAATAACACTGACACCAGAAGTTTTGTTAACGAGAAAATCGCAAATGCAGAAAACTCCCAGGACCTAGTCCAGATTTGAACACCACACTGTATTAAGCCGCTACAGACTCTAGCCTACTACAAGTTAACTTCGGACTGGAATTTTGTTGGGCCCTAACCAATCTCACACTGATTAAGGTACAGTTGCGTTCCTTACGTCTTTGAATCCCAGCAGGCCTCTACGCACTTGATTCCCTTAGTTGATCTCACCCACAACTAAGAGTTGCTATGACCCAAAGTCGAAGACTTTGTAAACAAATCTGTCTCCCATAGAAAAGTTTATTCTGATAGATAAATCTGTCTCCACAGAAATACCTACGAAGTTTTTGTTCTGTCTTTTGATAAATCAAGGTGAACAGGAACCAATTGATAATCCGGTCTTATATTCCAGAAGAACAGCCTAGAAATATCAATCACCTCACTATAACTTAATTATATGGTAGTAGAACAAGTTATTATGGAATCACAAAGAATGAGATGAAGAGCTTTGTGATTACTTTTTATATCTTACCTGTAGGAGATAAATCTCGAGAAAATCTTAGAGAAGGTAGTACTCAATACGATAGAACAAGTAAGATCAGAACACGCAACTATAGAGAAAATAGTTGGGTCTGGCTTCAGAATCCCAATAGAGTCTTTAAGTAGTTAACCTATAATGGTTTTAGGAAAAACCTAGGTTAAAGGAGAATCGACTCTAGTCGCAACTAGTATCACACAAGAGGTGTGGGGATTAGGTTTCCCAGTTGCTAGAGTTCTCCCTTATATAGTCTTCAAATCAGGGTTTGACAACTTTGTAACAAAGCAATCAATATTTACCGTTAGATGAAATACTGATTTAGGATTCAAACTGAGTTTGCTTAAAGCCAAAGCAATATCCCTCCACCGGTTGATGGTCTTAGCTTGTTACACACAAATTAAATATACTTTTATTTATATATGGGTAACCGTACCTAAACGCGTATATTAAGTTGGCTCAATAACAGTTAACCGAAGTTAGCCATATGAACACTTTTGTATTAACTGAAAAAGCGGGGGTCTAACAAGCACACCCAATATTTCGCTTAGCAATCTGTATGGACTAACTCCAATATACTTTCAAGAGGATCAACTAGACAGCCAGACTCAATCTTAAGAAAAATATATCAAGGAGTTATATCTCTATTTCTCAATTCAATTTGCAATCAAACAAATAGGAATTTGCGAGCCCGATTGAATATAAGAAATAACTTGGATGGTATCAAAAACCAATATCCAAGTGTCAATCAATTTAATCAACAACCCAAAGGTCGGATTCACAATTGATTGAACTTACGCACAACCTGTGATATTTCAATTATATAGAAAATATAATGCTGAAACGAAATAACACAGAAACCAGAAATTTTGTTAACGAGGAAACCGCAAATGCAACCCAGGGACCTAGTCCAGATTTGAACACCACACTGTATTAATCCGCTACAGACACTAGCCTACTAAAAGTTAACTTCAGAATGGAATGTAGTTGATCCTTAACCAATCTCACACTGATCAAGGTACAGTCGCGTTCCTTACGCCTATGAACTTGATTCCATTAGCTGATCTCACCCACAACTAAGAGTTGCTACGACTCAAAGTCGAAGACTTGATAAACTAATCTGTCTCCCACAGAAAAGTCTATTGAATAGATAAATCTGTCTCCCACAGAAATACCTAGAAGTTTTTGTTCCTTATTTTGATAAATCAAGGTGAACATGAACCAATTGATATACCGAACTTATATTCCCGAAAAACAGCCTCGAAATATCAATCACCTTACAATAATCTTAATCGTATGGTAGAGAAACAAGATATCGTGGAATCACAAACGATGAGACGAAGATGTTTGTGACTACTTTTTATCTTGCCTATCGGAGAATAAATCTCGAGAAAATCTTAAAAAAGATAGTACTCAATACGATAGAAAATAACAAGATCAGAACACGCAACTATAGAGAAAATAGTTGGGTCTGGCTTCACAATCCAAATGAAGTCTTCAAGTCGTTAACCTACAAGGTTTTGTGAAAAACCTAAGGTTAAAGGAGAATCGACTCTAGTCGCAACTAGTATCACACATGAGGTGTGGGGATTAGGTTTCCCAGTTGCTAGAGTTCTCCTTTATATAGTCTTCAAATCAAGATTTGCAATCAATGTTACCTTGGTAACAAAGCATTCAATATTCACCGTTAGATGAAAACCTGATTAAACTCAAGCTAATATCTTTCAACCGTTAGACCGAACTTAGCTTGTTACACACAAATGAAAAGTGACTTCATTTAGATATGGGTAACCATACCTAAACGTGTACACCTTGCTGACTCAATAATAGTTAACCGAAGTTAGCCATATGAACACTTTCATATCAACCATATTCATCTTAACCATAACTAGTTCAAATGACTCAAATGAAACTAGTTCTAGAGTTGTTTAATTGTTTATATTCTCATAGAATTATACAAGACACAATTGAAGCAAAATCGATTTTGATTCACTCGAATCAATTCATGAACATTATAGCCACGGTTTGCAAAAGATTGCATTCCTTATTATATAAATGTATTAGTTTATGAACAAACCGATTTTAGAACATAACCTACTCAAATATGCGAACGGGTACGCATACCTAAGTGGACGGACCAAGTTTGGGTTCGCCAGTATGCGAATGGGTATGCAGACCTTCCAAAACTCAGTTGAATTTCCGGAACTTGAAACTCATGCTAGTACACATACCGGTATGCATACTAAGTTCCCGGACTTCTATAACCAACCAGTACGCATACGAGTATGCATACCATGGTTCCCGGACTTGGACAACACATATGCAAGTAAGCATACTGTGGTATATCCAATCATGGTTATTTGTTCTTAACTCCCATTTTAATCATTGAAACATTCTCGGAAGACGACAATAGCTGTCTCACACAAACTATTACCTTCAAAGCAATTTTCACGTGATCGAATGATCAATACGAAACATTCCGAGTCTACATCAAATGACTGTCTCACACAAATCATGCAAGATGTTACAAGGCGATTTTCACATGATCATCTTTTGAATTTCGTCAAGAATATAAGATGAACTTGGTTAAAGCGAAAGCTTACCAACACATATTTCGAGAAATATGTAAGCGAGTTAAACTCAGCTCGAAATATCAAATGTGTAAAATCGAAGTCTATATAGCTATACGACTTTTGTCTCAAATAGGAGATAGAGTAGATAGACTTTTGAGTGATAGATGAGTTCAAGTCTCCACATACCTTTTGTTGATGAAGTTCCACAAGATCCCCTTACTAGTTCTTCGTCTTCAATCGATGAACGCCGTGAAGTCTAATGCTCAACTAAACTTACTATCCTAATCCGAGAATTAGCTATAAGTATACTAGAAATCAAGACTTATAGTTTTGGCAACTAAACTTGACAACAAGCTTGAGATAGAACCACTTGCGAGTTCAACCGAGCAGTGCTCTAACATTAACCATGTTCATCTTAACACTTCTAGATCAAATGATAATCAAATAAATCTAATTGTGTTACTCATAGAGTTGTTTAATTGTTTATATTCTCATAGAAGTATACAAGACACAATTAAAGTAAAATCGGATTGATTCAAAAGAATCAGTTCATGAACATTTTAGCCACGGTTTGCAAAGATTGCATTCCTTAATATATAGATGTATTTGTTCATGAGTATGAAATCATACTTATCCGATTTTAGAACTTAACCTCATAAGTTTGCAAAAGGGTACGCAAACTTAAGTTCCGGACTTGATCCTTTCCGACTGTTCACAAACGGGTATGTATACTGTCGTTCCGGACCGAACTCAGGTGAATAAGTTTGCAAAGGGGTACGCAAACTTAGTTCTCAGACTTTGATAGTTAAAACCATTCGCATACGGGTATGCATACTTGGTTCCCGGACCTGAATCACTCTTACAACAGTTTGCATACGGGTATGCATATTGTGCTATATCCAGACAGTGGTTAATTATTCTAAACTCCCTTTTCAATCATTTAAACATTCTTAGAAGACGACAATAGCTGTCTCACACAAACTATTAGCTTATAAGCAATTTTCAAGTGATCGAATGATCAATACGAAACATTCCGAGTTTACATCAAATGACTGTCTCACACAAATCATGTAAGATGTTATAAGGCGATTTTCACATGATCATCTTTTGACTTTCGTAAAGAATAACGATGAACGTAGTTAAAGCAAAAATCTTTCCAACACATATTTTGAGAAAGATATAAGCGTGTTAAACTCAGCTTGAAATAATGTAAAGTCTATATAGCTATACGACTTAGTCTCAAATAGGAGATAGAATATAATAGACTTCTGAGTGATAGATGAGTTCAAGTCTCCACATACCTTTTGTTGATGAAGTTCTACAAGCTCCCCTTAGTAGTTCTTCGTCTTCAAATGTCGTGAAGTCTAAAGATCAACTACACATTCTATCCTAATCCGAGACATAGCTATAAGTAGACTAAAAATCAAGACTTATAGTTTTGACAACTAAACTTGATAAACAAGCTTGAGATAGAAATGCTTGCGAGTTCGACCGAGCAGTGCTCTAACACTACTAGCTTAACTCATGATCATAATGATCATTCTCCTATTCAAAAGGAAGAAGTTGAGTCTAGAAACACTACAATTATTGATGGTAAGACTTATGTTGTGTATAAGAGTGATGATGATTATGACTTCTTTGTGCATCCTACCCCAAATTCAGAGATAGTCGATACTTTGAATGAAAAGTCAACTTGTAATGAAGAACATAAGGATTAGGATAATTTGCTTATGGAAGATTCTGATTTCTTTTCCGATGAGGAGGACTTGGTTATTGAAGAAACCAGTGAATGTCTTAACAAGAGTTTGAGTGAGAATGATGTTACTTGTGATGTGAGAATGGAAGTGTCCAGCAGTACCAAAGATCCCGTAATATATAAGGTTTTGCAAGGTCTGTCTAACCCTCTACATGAATCTCTATCTAATGATGATCCTCCCAAACTTGAAGTAGTTTCTCAAAGAGTTGTTAATCCATATTTTAGGAAGATACCTCATTTGGGGATGGAATTGTGTGCTTCAAAAGTTTTATCTGAATTCCTTGCTTCCAAGTATCCACCATATGTGTTTGAGTCTAACACCATACAGGTTTGCCAAGAGAAACGAATAGAAGCGCCTTCCACTTATGTTTTGTATACACTTCTAAGTGTAGAAAAGACTAAGTGTGGGGGTGACTCTCGTGGGATGATAGTTTCACTTTTCCCACAATTAGCTGATATTCTTGTGAAGCTATTACTATATATGCAGATTGTTTTATGGGTAGACCCCCAGATTTTCAGATTGTTGATATATGGGGAATCTATTTTGAATGTTACTCGTATGCGTCAATCAGGTGGAAAATTCAAATTCCTACTTCCTTGTCTCTTTCAAGTATTCCTCTTATTCTTTTTCCGATAGATTGAAACATTTAGGAAAATGTTTGATTTAAGTATGGGGGTAGGGTTCCATAAGATAAAATTGACGTATACAAAACTCTAACATTTAGAGATTTTTGAAAAATTTAGAATGAACACTAGCCTTTCTAAGTAGATGGAATTTTTTTTCGACGATGAGGTATATTTCAACTGAGTCGGGATTAAATGCCAACTAAATAGCTTGTTTAGTGTTTATCCTCTATCGTTCAAAAGTAGCTATGAGTTTGAGTAAGGTTTTGTGGGTATATCTCTAGTAAACCCTCACGAGACTATAACTCGTCCACTAGGGACACCTAGGGGTTTAAAGGCTTGTTATACATGCTAAGTGTAACCGTATACTCAACGAAAATGAGTTGTTGTAATTAGTTTTGTTTTGTTTGCTCGAGGACTAGCAAAGATTAAGTGTGGGGGAATTTGATAGGTGCCTAAAATATATCATTTGAGTATCACTTTCTTATGCTTTTCTTAGTTATTTCTCTTGTATATTTGTATATTACGCTTCGTTTGCATTTCATAGGTGTCAAATATGAGCTCTATAGTGTCAAAACAGAGGTTACCGGACCCACCAGGCACTTAGTACTCAAGGCAGCCAGATGATTCTAGCTGAAGACTGATAAATACAGGCTACAGTACGTTAAGGGCCACCTGCCTCTACTTAAAACAGAGTCGGTTCGAATTCAGTTTATCAGTTCATGTTGGTTGCTTACAGCTGCACCAGTCCATTGCGAATAGGTTGTCTGTCAAATTTCTTGCCGCCGGCTAGCCATGAGTTTGCGGGTGTTAACCAAGGGTTAAGAGCTCTTTACAAATCCAGAGAAGAATCAGGAACTGGGTTTATACTCGAGTTCAATTTTTAAGAAGACTTTGGCACGAGAATACAGGGAAGACGACGAGTTCACTGCCATTGATTGATTGTAGAGGAACGGAGAGATTAAGGAAGAGATTTTGAATCTGTGAAGAATTAAAATCCTTGGGTTGATGTTGGATTAGAATTTGAGCGAGAGAAAGTTGGAATTTGAGTTGATATTGGAGCTGTGAAAACAGCCAGGAACAACTGCTGCCACTGCTTGTATGTATGAATGATGGTGATGATTGATACTTGTTTAGAGTCCTGGAAGAAATAGAAGGTATGGGTTTTTGTTTGAATGTGAATTTTGAGCAGGGAAGGAGTTGATGTGTGTTTTCATATGCAACCAGTGCATAACTGTTATTGGTATACAAGTTGCAGACCAGGTGCTCGACAGAAGTCCTCACCCAGTTCTACTCTAGCTTTGTGCAGCTACAAGCCATGGTTCTTGTGGGTACTGATTGCCAAGCATTCATATGGGTTTTCGAAGACGTGAAGGATATAGAGCCTCCAGTTCTGTTAGCTTTGTTTTGGGACAGAAATTCGATACCGAGAGACCAGTCAAGATGGCATTACTTCCGTCGACATTGGCGATGAAAGATGGTTGTCTGAGAGGTATTTCAGAGTTCTAAAGGAATACGAAAGTTGGGTCTGAGCTGGATACTATTTAGAGTTTGTATTGCAGTGAAATGGTTTGAACCTTGGGATAGATTCTGAGCCGAGAACAAGAATAGAAACTGATGTGTTTCCGTGACTTTTGTGGGTCTGTACCAAGGGTTAGGATACGATTCAGAGGCTAAGAAGAACAATGCTACATGTAGTTCAAGTTGTGTGGGTTACTTTTAGGAGGTCTACGGGCAGTCGAGATTGAGAAAGAAAAGTGCAGTTCTGCCTTGGTTATGTCCAGTTGCTAGCCGTGGTTCGATGGCTGAGTACAAGGGTTTGTGGCTAGAACTTATTTTAGAAGTTGAGATACTTGGAAACAGTGGCCGACTAGACAGGGAAGAGCCGACTTTGCAGGTAAAGAAAGAAGAACTTGAGATATAAAAAGAGAGATTTAGGTCTCCAGATCTCATACCCCCTCCTTCATGACTGCATCCACCTCCAACAGAGAAGAGCTTTGCTCCTCTCCAACTCCATACATCGCCATCCATCCTGCATATACCCCCATCAACATCACTTCATATCACCTGCACGTCTCCACCTGCATCTCAAGCCACTGCGTATATCCATCACCTGCAGTCCACTGAACATCATCAATCCTTTGCATTGAGACCAGTTTGCAGCTACAGCAATACCAGTTCAGTCCACATCCATCTCGACAGCAGCATCCTACCACCAGACCACAGTTCACACCACCAGCTGCTGTTCCATCTATCACCAATCCACCAACATCGCTTCACAAGCTGGGTTGCTTTGGTTTGCTGTCTTGGTTTTGTATTTCTGGATTTTATTTCTTTGCCATGAACTCCAGTAGCTAAGCATCTTGATTAGGAACGATTTCAACGTCCGTAACATGAACTCGAATTGATTTTTAGAAAGCCTGTTTTCTTGCAATTTATTTGTTATTGCTCATTCTTTACTATGCCAATAATGTTTATGAATTATTTCTCAATCGTTTAAGTTGCAAATTGAATGGTTGCTCGACCCGTAATTGTCTAGAGACTCTTAATACAAGTAGTAATATGTGGTTATTGACGATGGGATTTTGTTAAATATTCATGCGTATAGATTGACACTAGTAGATGAGTCGAGCTTTTGTATTTGTCACTAGGAATAGCCTATCTCACGGAACTTAATGCACTTGTTTAAGTCACACCTAGAGAGCGTATTTCTAGGAAACTTGATGAGTAGAATCCGGTAGTCGAGCGCTGATCACTCTTTTGAGAGTATCAAAGATAAAGAAGTGTAGTATAGTCGTGTTCGAACCACAAAGATTGTTGGTGCTCAGAAGAATTGTTTAGCAAAGCAATAATGTAGTTGAGTTGGTTTAGCAAAGCAATAATGTAGTTGAGTTGTATTTGAGAATGCAGCAGAAAATAATTGTAAAAGAAAGGAATAAAGGTTGTGAATCTACCAAGACCCAAGGTTCCACCTAATAGCACTCAAGTTCTTATATGTGATCAAATGATAACTCAAATAAAGACAGATAGTAATCTGTTCTACCCGGAAAATATGGCTTATGTAATCCTAACTGCAATCGAAAGCACCATTTCATAAAGTCTGATTATGTAACTAAAGTAAAACCCAATTGAGAGGTGTCACAGGGATTTCATAGCATTCAATGTATCCGGAAATCACACTAAATCTAAGAAGTTTGTAGACATACTCAACACAAAATTGCAATCAAACAAGATGAAATGGATTAAAACATGAAATTCCATTTATGATCAAAGAACATTGAACCCATTAAGCTTCCCCTCTTGCCTTGGCAAAGAGGAGTTTAGCTTCTCATTGTTTTACTGGAATCCATTAAATATTTCCATTGAAAAACAACAAATAAGAAAACTAACAGCAAGACCTAGAAAACCAAAGAAAATAAACTAGGGAAAGTGGTAATCCGGCATACCCTTCTTGGTTGATTAAGCTCATCCTTTATACAGCAACAACTTGACTTCTTCTCTAACTACTTGATTCAAACCCTACCTGGATTTGTGGAAAACACTCCATATAGCTGTAACGTCTTCCACATATTTCTGCTCACGCCAGCTGAAATCAGTTACCTGTATTTGACTCCTCTTCTTATAATTTCTCACAATTCAGTCAATGCAAACATCAACCGAAATTCCCCATCAATAGCAACCATCATAGCCCACTGACTTAGCATTCAACACTCATCTTCTTTTCTCTGTCTTTGTAAACTCAACAACACCCATTTCAGAGCTGAGCTCTATACAGCCAACACACGCACCCTTTCTTTGTTGTGCAATCGAACTCGAATGTTCACTCGAATCCATGGCAGGGAAACCTTTCTTCTTCACCTTCTCAAACCATAAATCAATGTTGCTGTGCAAACATCAATTTCATCTCCAGCTGTCGTTAATCTCTTCCACCAACTTGACCACTATCTCAGGCAATTCCATCGTGAGTACCAGCAGATTCAATCCAACAAATCTGTTACCATCAAACCATCACTGCAACTAAATGAATCAGCCATCAGAAACAACCCACTATTGTCATTGCAGTTGTTGCCGTTCCAACCATCAAAACCCCATTGATGTTGCAGTCAAACCATCACCACTGCCTGCACTGCTCTGGCCATATCTTCTCGATGCACAATCCCACAGAAAAACCTCAAATTGAACTCAATTTCAGTTTAAATGAAGGACCCCCAAACTGTTACTGTGTTGCTGTTGTTGTAGAACCATCACCAGTTCTTCCTTGTTCAAACCCATAACGAACTGTTGCTGTGTACGAGAACTGCAGCCACTTCCAGAAGCTACCAATCGATTCAACTGCTTCTAACCACCGGTTGCAACCATCGGCATATAATCGAATCAGCCAAAACACGACTCAATTTCCCTGTACTCTGAACTTCTCATCACCACTGTGTATTCAGACCAGCAAACACCAATTTCACCCATATCCAGACTCTATCTCAATTGATGCCAAATGCCAAAATCCCTTAATTCTGTGTTACCAGAAGTCTCAATCAAAACCCATTCTCAATCCATCAAGATGTCCACAGACGGCATAAAATTCAGCTCAAAATCTTCACCAATTCAAATCCCAAAATCCAGACCACATATGAAACCCTAAAACTGATCCATAATATGATGACCTAATTTCAATTGATGTTGTTGTGGTAGAATTGACCACCACTGCCTGCAAATCTTCACATAATGGTGGTCCTGGTGATGCTAACTGTTGATTGCACCCTCTGCGAAGTCTCGATCTTTCGTTATGGAGTGGAAAATGGCAGCAACTGCTTGAATGAGAAATGAAACTTCTTTGCTTTGAGAAGGAACAGAATATGCCTTTGTATTCCACAAAGAAATGTGGTGATGAATTAACCACGTCAACTGTCTCTTCTACCCCCTTGTGCGGCTCACATGCATGGATTTACAAGGCCTTGAGATGGCAAAGTGGTGCAGTACGGCCCATACTTAGTTTCTGTAGTGCCCTGAGAACAATGAGTACTTGTAGTCGCAGAAGTCGATTAAACTTCTACTTTAGCTGTTTCTTCCTCCGGTAGTCGGATTTTCTTGTAATTCCTGTAAATGCTTAAAACAATATTATTAGCTAAATATCGAGACCTAGCTAGTATAAATGTAGGTATAAAAATATCGCACTTACGTGCTTATCAAGCGCTTCCGTGTCCGGTGAACTTAGGAGATAATTACGGAATAGTTGAGCGTACTAACTATTCTAGGGTTGTTAGTAACAAGGTACCTTGCATACTGTGCGCATACTGTGCAAGATCCAGACAAAGGTTATTTTTCTAAACTCCCAGTTCAATCATTGAAACATCCTTAGAAGACGACAATAGCAGTCTCACACAAACTATTAGCTTATAAGTAATTTTCAAGTGATCGAATGATCAATACGAAACTTTCCAAGTCGACATCAAATGATTGTCTCACACAAATCATGTAAGATGTTTCAAGGAAATTTCCACATGATCATCTTTCGACTTATTGTTTAGTCTCCAACAAATAAATTGTTTCCAACTAAACTCGTCAAGAATATGATGAACGTAGCTAAAGCAAAAAGCTTCTAACACACATTTTGAGAAATAGATAAGCGAGATAAACTCGGCTCGAAATATCAAATGTGTATAATATGAAAGTCTATATAGCTATACGACTTAGTCTCATTAGGAGATAGAATAGAATAGACTTCTGAGTGATAGATAAGTTTTAGTCTCCACATACCTTTTGTTGATGAAGTTCCTCCAAGCTCTCCTCAGTAGATCTTCGTCTTTAATCGATGAACGGCATGAAGTCTAAAGCTCAACTACACATTTTATCCTAATTCGAGACATAGCTATAAGTAGACTAGATATCAAGGCTTATAGTTTTGATCAACTAACCTTGACAAACAAGCTTGAGATAGCAACGCTTGCGAGTTCGACCGAGCAATGCTCTAACAGTAGTACTAACCAAGCAAGTGTAAAGCCTATGGGTACATATATACATGATAATTTGTCACAAAGCGCAATAGAAGAATGAAGTTTTAAAGTACAAAGACTCGCCTTGTGGCGTGAGGTTTCTCACAAAGCCATGGAATTGTTTACTTCTTGTGATAAACATTATAGCGTTTGCTACTTAGTTAGCTTGGTAGTTTCAAAAGGACTTGAAATGCAACATTTTTATGTGGTTATTACTTACCGCTTTAAGGATTAAGGGATAAAGTTATTTACAAAAGTGTCTGATAATTTTTTATTGCCCAAATCAAATGACTCTAAACCACGGAGTGCGTTTGAAATTAGATTGAAACGCTCGCTTACGGGTTAAAACAATCCAGCGGATTTGGTATACCTGCCATATGACTATTTGATTGGGAAGGGATAAACAAGTAAGGTATATGCCCTACGTACTCACAAAGAAAGTTCCTGAATTGGAATTGTAGCTATCTATGTTGATGATATGGACATAGTATGCACTATTAATCTAGTAAGAGATTATACAAGATACTTGGAATTCGAATTTGAAATGAAAATATGGGAAAAGATCGATCAAACACCAAGCTTGTGATATATTACTCCACCAGTTTGCATATGTCCAAAGTTTTCAGGAAGTTTAATAAGGACATGCATCCTACTAGCACTTCCATGATTAGTTGAGGTTTAAATGTAAGTAAATGACCATTTTGTCAAAAGAAAGATGACGAAGATGTGTTGGGAGATGAAATTCCCATATCTAAGTGCAATATACGCATTGTTGTACTTAACATAATGTACTCGACGAAATATTTCATCCCTAGTGAACTTGTTAGCTAGACGCAACGTCTTTGGAATTGTATTATGAATGTAACCATATACTTAAAAAGAATAATTGACATGAGTTTGTATTATCCATTTAAAGACATAAACAGGATTGTTATTGGCAGTGCAATCTAAAGTTGTTGATTATAAAGAACAATAATCTTTTCTCCCACGAAAGTAATAAGGGGAGACAAGGTATACTTATATACTAAGCCTTACCTATATTCACTTTCGGAAAGTACATGACTAAAGAAATTGTCTGTAAACTCCTCTGAATAGATTCGGGGGGGGGGTGCCGACATCAGGGGGGGGATCCAAGGATATGATGTCGACATATTTGACTCTGAAATGCGAAGCTGTGTTGTACTCTTTTTCACTTCGATCGAGATTAGTTTTTCCCACAGGGATTTTGTTACTCGACAAGGTTTTTAGCGAGGTAATCATAACTACACCAACCACATGATAAATGATGAAGACCTGAAGATCGCATTGATATAATTGCTGAACTCGATAGTTTGTCAAGTGAAACCACTGCCAGAATCAGCATAACAAAGCAAGGATTGCATCACAACAATTTTTAGCACAAGTCAACTAGTAACATTGACACTATTATGCGTATCAATACTAGGTTTTCATCAATTATCAATAAAACATAGAAAGGATGTTATGTATGGGTATTAGACAAAGACTTACTTCTGTACTTATCGTGTTGTACTCTTTTCCATTCACCAAGGTTTTATCCCATTGGGTTTTTCTCTTGTTAAGGTTTTAACTAGGCAACATATGCGATTCCAACACTATACAAAGTTTCCTTAATGTTGTATTCTTTTTCCTTAGTTCAGGTTTTGTCCCTCTGGATTTTCCTAGTGAGTTTTTAATGAGGCAATTGACTTAGATACAATAGTCATCGAGGAGAGAAACTAGATCTGAAGAACTATACCTGAAGCGCTACATCAGAAGCATTATATGTGAAGCACTACATATGAAACATTATTATTGGACCGCACAAGGGGGATGTTATAGGGCCTTTGGCCCATGTGTACGGCCCATCCACATATAACCAGGGTTTATAACCTAGCCTATATATAGAGGCTTATTTCATATTACATATTTAATACTAGGGCTTAACCCGTGTCGTAACGGCATGGGCATAATTTTTATTTGATATGCATTTTCCGGTGTTTGGATATTAGATTTAATACTTATTATTTGTCGTGTTACCCTCCTTATTTACGGTCTTCAGTCTACAAATCCTTTCTCATGTACCCATATATGATTCTATTTTGAAACTTTCACATCTTCCCAAATATGTTTGATTTGTATCCTCAAGACACAAATTTTCATAATTAATTTTCACACTCCCTTTCCCAAAAGAAAAAGAAAATTATTATAGTGTTTTATAATTTACAAAGGTATCTTATGAGTCATTTAGAATGATGCTGCACTTCTGTATTTACCTTATTTTAGTGAACATGCAAAACCAAAACATTGAACTATGTTAGTTATTACGTCATCTGAGTTCATTCGTCATGGATAGTTGGGTAGGCCTTAAAAATGTCCAGATCCTTGTTGATTTTTTTCCATTTAAGAATAGTCTGAAAAGATTAAAACCCAGTATGGACTTAACAATAAATATCACTTTTATGTTCTTACGAATTCAATAACACAATATGATCTCTAGTACCTCAAAACTTCTACACATTCTACGATATTAACCTTCCAAATGTGTGGTTATTCATTGCATAAAAATGATGAAACCATGGTTAGCTAGTCAGTCAAATGGTTAACCACTTAACGTGATAACAGTAAACTCAGTTATCTATCATTTTATAAAAATGATGCTAAAACATTTAGTAAGGAATATTTTTGTGTGAAATGCCTTACGGAATCTCTGGATGTAATAATTCTTACAATCAAGGTAGTTAATATCGCGTATCGGTTTCGTATCGGACGGGTCCGATACACCTATACAAAAGATAATATCGGTTTTTACCGATGATACAACATTAGAACTAGAATTTCAAATACTTATAAAACCATAGTAAAATAATAAGAATCATGCATATATCTCAAAATTCCAAAATACAAGGTTGTTCATTATCTAGCATTGTGATTGTTGTCCCAATATGTCGGTAAATGTTTCTTATTATACTTCACTTTTATCTTTTACATTTCCCTGCCCTGCAATAGAATTATGGTTTCCATCTTATATCCTACCATATAGTTGTTGATTTTATATATCATAAATATATTAAGACTTTTTTAACTTTTCCATTGACGTTGTACTTGTTTGTAAAGACTAGATCCATGTTGATGAAAAATTTATTCATTGACACCGATATTATCAGTTATAAGTAACACCGACATATCGGTCCGTACCGGCCTGTACAACCGATAATATCGCTCCATCTTTGTATCGCCGATATTTTCAGTATCGTATTGGGTATTTTCCGATATTCGATAAAAACCTGTAATATCGTCCTGTACAACTGATATTAACTACCTTGCTTACAATCAAATTTTGTTAGCTTTTAACTTTTTTTGACTATAATATTATGACTCATCAATTGGCATTTTAATCTTGTGTTTGTTACCTGAAAATTTAAAATCATGTAAGTGTGCGTAAGAAAACCTCTTAGTAAGGTAGGAAAACAGTGTCGATGAAAAACTTATAACGGTAAACATGTGTACGTTATCAATATCTTGTTTGCACTATCTTATAGTAGTAAACATGTGCGCGAACAAAATACGTAGGTGGTTAACCTTAAGATTAGTTGCTCATTTGGTATAGGATATATGATTTATAATTCTCAATATTCATCTCCACCAGCATTAAGGAAATTTGTTTGGAGTAATCTGAAAATGAAGATGGGAAAACAATAAGGAGAAAATAATAAGAATCACAAATGCAAGAGAGTATGAGTAAAATGAATAAGTAAAACGATACGACTAAAAAATATATGATTGAGTTTCAATTTTTCAAAGTTTAACCCAATAAAAAAGTAAAAATAAATAAGATTGATAACCATGAAAAATAATGTTCGGGGAAGTGAACTTCATGAAAATAACATAATCCATTGAAAAATTGAGAAAAATCCCATCGCCTCCCAATTGTGCTTGTCGAAAGCCCGGTGGAACATCTAAAATAAATCATACCATGTTAGATGAGATAACCATAATTTTCTTTTTTAGTCGCTTGTTTTGATTGAGATTCAAAGTTATATAAAAATAATAAAAGTAAATAAAACATGACATGGGAGCAAGCAAAAAAGTGATAGTGATTTAAAACTATGAAACTAACTCGATTTAGTGAAATAGAAATAGATTAATCAAATACCTGCTGTTATGGTCAAAGGACATGAATACATTTTATTTTTTACCGGCCACCGTTGTTCACCAATAGTTACCACCACCACTCTTTCTACCGAAACAGCTTCAGCCACCACTATCCATAATGCCAAAAAAAAATACTCTATCACCACTGCTCACCAACTCCACCACAACCATCACTTCCTTATATAATTATTCTCAAATCTAAGCATTGGTTATAAGAATATATTTATATAATTATTAATAGAGTAATTTAATTATTATAATTTTAATATGACATAATAAAATATTTGTTGTAAAAAAATAATGAGACATTAGTGATATGATAAGTAAATTTTGGCCGTTAGATGTATTTTTAATCTCAATCACAACCATCACTTGTGAGAAACAATCAATTAATAGTTTCCATTAATATAGTTTTTAGTAAAATTATTTATTAATGAAATTATGTATTTATTAGATTAATTAAGGAATCATTCATCATGAACAATTAATGAGACACCAAAGTAACCGACTTCTTAAGCATCCAAGGCTCTGAGAATCGGGCGATTAATGAGTTAACTCATTAATAAAAAATCGGTTTTCAATCTCCAATTCTTTTGCTTTTTCATGATCTAAATCTTCATTTTTTTTGACAGATTCTTTCGTACTATTAGTATTTCTCGATCGTATGACAATTTATTAATTCATTGGATATTGTGGAATCATCCTATGAATCTTTTTTATCATCTAGTTTAGAAAATCTTTGTTCTAGTTTTCAAAGTTATGCATATACCATGATTCTCTAGTCTTTGATATCTCCATGTCAACAACTGTATTTTGCTCTTATTTCTTTTCTGAACTAATGATTTTTTCCATGTGGTGGTAATCTTTTCTTTTCCTGTGCAGTTCTTCTTCATTCAAACATTTGTGGGTATCCAGTGGTGGAGTTCAGAATAGTTTTTTCCGAATCAAACGCAGTGGTTTAGAAAGCAGTGGTGTTAATCATCTTTGTTATGATGATTCATACTAGTAGATCGGTGTCTTCTCAAGTTTTATCAGGAATCAATAGAATCAACAACTGTAAGTGCTATGATTTTCATGAAGCCCAACCCAGTAAATACCGATTCACCAAAATTCAAAATTCTCAATTTCATCCTAAAATTAAGCTGATTAACATCTGGTTCTTCCTCAACGGCAATTATGACTTCTAATCTAGTTACCTAAATTCCAGTCATTCCCCTTCTTTTCTGGTGCCAAAAATTGCCAGGTTTTACATGCACCACAACGCCAACTTCTTAGGAAATATGTGCTTACTCATAAATGCAAATAATTCTCATAACAGAAAAGTCTATAGGAAAATCTATATTGTTCTCTTTTTATCAACCAAACAGGATTCTCTGCATTATACTAGGGATCATAATTTATCTCTCAATATATTTTGGAAGCATTTATATACTCCTAACTGGTGCAGACGTTTCACCAGGAAAAGAATCACAAACCCTAGTTCTACCCCATTTCATACTGAGAGAAAAAAAAACTGTAATGGCCTCTAGCTCAAATATCTGTGCAAACCATATCAATCTTTTGTCCAGACAATTGAGAACTGCATCCTTGGCAGTACCTGCTGAAAGAATAAGAGTTGTCGGATCTACACAAGTCAATGAATCTACAGAGGAATGGTCCCATGCATTGCTAGGAAAACTGATGCATAAGGAGAAGATTGATATGAGAATTATTAGAGAAGATATTAACTCTTTATAAAGGAGATACAGAAACAAATAAATAAGAGTCATGGGACATAATCTCATGTTTGTCAGGTTGAATAACGAAGAAGAGCATAATGAAGTTATCCAAAATGGTCATTGGATAGTTGGAGAAGCACTTTTCGTAATCAAAAAATTTATTCCTGGTACCTTTGCAAAAGACCAAGTCTTTACCCACCAGGAATTTAATGTGCAATTTAAATATCTCAAGCTGGAATATCTAAACAAGATTGTTATAGATGAAGCTATTGGATTTATGGGAAGAAAGATCTCACTACTCCAAAAAAATTGTAGACCAATATATGGAAATACTGTGAAAGCTAGGATTGAAATAAAAATAAAAAATCCTTTGCATCGTGGAAGATGGTGGAAGACTATTAATGGAGGTGAAGAATGGATAAGATACCACTGGGAGCTTCAACCAAAAAAGATATGTGATAAATGTTTTGTCATAGATCACCAAGATAACTCTTGTCTGAATACTTTCTGGTTGCTGTATCTTGACAGCCTGACATCAGCTGAGTATGAAGAAATCTTGAATAATGAAGCAGATGTAGCTGAAGGCAAAGATGATGAAAGAAGCATAAATAACTCTATGATGGATGAGATGAATGATGAGACAGTAAAGGAAGAAAATAGGCAGTCAAAAAGAATGAGGAATTCAGAGCTTAATCAGGAACCATCAATGAACCCTCATAATATCCATGTTCTTCCTCCAAATGTGAATGTGACTTGCTCATATACTAGTATGGATAACATCACCAATCATGAGATGATTCAAATTGATTCAGGAACAATGCAATCTATCCCCACAAATGCAAATGAAGAAACTGCTCAGGTAATCCCTAAACATTACCTTTTATTACGTAATAGTAGTTTTTTGTGTGCATGCATTAATTGTTCCTCAGTTTTTTGTTTCCTTTACAATAACCTGTTTTACACGAGATTGTTTTTCACACTCAAAATGAAAATTATTGCCTGAAATTGTAATGGCTTTGCAAAAAAGGATGCTAGGAATTATATATCTGATTTAAATATGATGCTTAACCCTGATATAGTTTTCTTGCAAGAAACTAAAATTAATTCTGACAAAATTCTCAAGCATACTAGATCCCAAAATTTTCCTAATCATTTTTTTGTCCCATCTATTGGTATAAGTAAAGGTTTATGCCTCTTGTGGAAGGATGGCTTTGATCTAGACATAATCTACCATGATAACAATATGATACACTCCTTAGTTCAGAGTGACCCTGCTAAGCCTAGATGGTTACTGTCATGTGTGTATGGATCACCCTACCCACAAGAAAGAAAACAACAATGGAATTTCCTAAAAGATATTTATACTCTTTATGAGATATCTGCTCCTTGGGTTTTAGTTGGTGACTTAAATATTACACTTCATGAGGATAAAAGGATTAGAAACACCGGCTCTAGTTCTTTCTCATCTACAGCTGGTCAAATAATTCAAGATGTTGGATTAAATGACTTGGGTTATCATGATAATCCATTTACTTGGACAAGTAACAAACATGGCACCAGTAAAATTGGTTCTCATCTTGATAAAGCTCTCATAAACTCAGATTGGTTAATTTATTTTCCCGATTCACGTTTAAAACACCTACCATTCTTAACATCTGATCATTGTCCTATTTTGTTAAATATGTCTCCTAACGATTATTTTAGTGCGAGGAACTGGATTTGTTTTGAATGTTGGCTAAGAGATAAAACTTGTAAATATCAAATTCAAAAATCTTGGGCTAAGAAGTTCAAGGGTTCAGCTGGCTTTGTTTTAGACAAGAAGATGTCAGAAACTAGAAGAGATCTCTCCATCTGGAACATGACCACATTTGGTAGCATACATGGCAATTTAAAAGCTCTACAACAACATCTATATGACCTTCAGCAACCAAACACTAATGGCAGTGAAAATACACAATTAGTTCAAGAAGTGGAGAAGGAGATTGAAGAATGGCATAAGCGTGAAGAAGTCTTCTACAGACAAAAATCTAGAGAAACTTATTTCCATGAGTTGATCAAAATACAAAACATTTCCATCTACAAGCAAACAAAAGAAGATCGAAAAACATAATTGAGTCTCTGAAACAG
Source organism: Papaver atlanticum (assembly GCA_023531105.1). NCBI lineage: Eukaryota > Viridiplantae > Streptophyta > Magnoliopsida > Ranunculales > Papaveraceae > Papaver > Papaver atlanticum. The sequence goes on along the minus strand of JAJJMB010011511.1, from coordinate 1,531,775 downwards.
CAAGATGGTAGTTGGTGCAGTGGAAAAAACCAGTTGGAAACTCTGTTGACTGAACATTTTAATGGGATAATGACAACTTCTAGTCCTCCAGATGATGCCGATTTATTAAATCTCCTCACTATATGCATTACTGAAGATGACAATACATTTCTTAAAACAATACCAGATGAAGTTGAAATTCATAATACTCTCAAGCAAATGCATCCATAGAAATCCCCAGGCCCAGACGGCTTTCCTCAAGGTTTCTTTCAAACCAAATGGAGGGTAGTCAAAGTTGATATTATTCAGATGGTGCAGACATTTTTCAGAACAGGATGAATGCTGAGGAAGATAAATAAGACAAATCTTTGTCTCATCCCAAAATGTGAGCTGCCTCAAACACTGGGAGATTATAAGCCAATTGCATTATGCAATTCCACTTATAAGTTGATATCAAAAATCATGGCTAATAGATTAAAGTTGCAGTTAGAAAAGATCATGTCACCTATGCAGGCTGCTTATGTCCCAGGGAGGCCGATAAGAGACAACGTTACTCTCGCTCATGAGTTAATTCACTGCATGAAGAGGAAAAAGATCAAGAAACACTATATGGCTCTTAAACTCGACATGTTAAAAGCCTTTGATCGTGTTGAGTGGTCATTTTTAAGAAATATTATGCAAAAGTTGGGCTTTAGCACTAAGTGGTGTGATCTGATTCAAGAATGTGTAAGTACTTTGGAAATTCAAGTTCTACTCAATGGAGAACCATGTAAACCTTTCAAGCCATCTCGTGGGATACGACAAGTTGATCCAATATCACCATACTTATTTCTGCTGACTATGGAGGTTTTCACGCGTGCTCTTTCCAAGGCTGAAATGAATGGAAAAATACAAGGAATCAAGATCTCAAGGAAAGCTCCCCAAGTCAGTCACTTGCTCTTTGAACACGACTGTCTTATTTTTACAAGGACCGACATTTAAAATGTTACAAATCTGTTTCAGGTGATCAAATCATTCAGTGACATATCAGGTCAACAAATTAACTTCCACAAATCTGCAGTTTTTTTCTCAAAACATCTGCATCCAAGACTTTGCAAGATTCTTTTAAGAAGTTTGAAGATGAAAAGGATGGATCTTGACAAGAAATATTTAGGCATACCTTTGTTCTTAAATTGAAAGAAGACGACTTCTTTTCCAGTCTAGTTGTCAAAAAAAAAAGATTAACAAGATGGAGAGGGAAATTTATTAATCAAAGCGGGAGTTCTGTGTTGGTGAAACATGTGCTTAATACAATGCCCTCACATCATATGGGTATTTTCAAGCTTCCAAATACTACAATTAATGAGTTAGAGGCAGTACAAAGGAATTTTTAGTGGGGAAAGCATGACTCGAAAGGTTTCTTCTTTACCTCTTGGCCAGCTATCAATAAGGATAAATAAGAAGGAGGGATGGGTTTTAGAGATCTAAGGTCTTTCAACTCAGTCCTACTAGCTAAAACAGCATGGAGATTACTTCAGAATGAAAACAAGTTATGGGCTAAAGCTCTGAAGGAAAGATATTTCCCATATACTTCAGGATTGCATGCAAAGAAGAAGAAAAATTCAACTTGGGCTTGGCAGAGTATACAAGGAAGCATGAAGTTTGTTAAAGACTATAGTTTATGGTTAATTGGTAATGGTAAAAACATTTCAACACGGGCTGATAACTGGATTACTGGAAAACAATTTCCTCTTGTTCCGTCTGTGGAGACGGATGTTACAAAAGACTTTACTAAGGTGGCAGATTTAATTGATCAGGACACCAAGTCATGGAAGCTGCACATTGTATAACAGATTTTTAGTCAAGAAGATGTAGAGAAAATACTGCAAACTAGAATCCCACTGATGGGAAGAGACAGGTTGATATGGACACTAACTAGAAATGGAGACTTCACTGTTAAGTCAGCATATAGGAAAATTATTGCTCTAAAAGCGGGAGAAGCTGTTGTTGATGAAGAAAATGTTGTTTTCTGAAGAAGTTATGGAATATACCAACTCTGCCAAGAGTTAAAAACTTCTTATGGAAGTGTGTAGTTGATATAGTGCCATCTAATGAGAGAATGGCCAGAATTTTGAACCATAGAGGAGAGCACTGTGCAGTTTGCAAGAATGACATTGGGACAACCTAACATATACTTTGGGAGTGTTCATTTGCGAGAGCTGTGTGGTCTACTGTCCCAGGCGCAAGAAGAACTATAATAAATGATGCTACTACAGTGCAAGACTGGATGAAAAGTTGGTTCTCAAATGAGTTTAACAATCTGGTATATAACTGGGTTGTTACTATGGAAACATGGCTTGGGAAATCTGGAAGTCCAGATATAAACCTGTCTTTGATAACATAAAACCTAACCCTGTTGAGGTAGTCAGAGTCATTCAAGCCTTGAATGATTAGACTAGGAAAAATATGCTGCAAAAGGTTCAGCACAACACGACTGTAGTGCTAAGCTAACCTCATAAATGGATACCACCTAACAACCCATTCCATTCCTTTTGTTGTGATGCATCTTTTAAGGTTATAAATTCAGTGACTTATGCTGGATGGGGGATAATCTGTCGTAATTTTACAGGACAATTCATCGAAGCGGGATGTGATAATGACCATTGAGTCTTAAGCGCAGAAGCAGTGAAATGCAGAGGATTTCTACACGCAATTAAACGTGCAGAAGAGCTAGACGTACAATTTGCATGCTTTGAAATGGATGCGCAGTTAGTAATCAAAGCAGTTGTGGGAGAGATCCAGTCAGTTGCTTGGGAAAACCAGTCTATGATACTAGGCATGAAATACATGTTAGGAGCTCATCCAAACTGGTTTTGCGAATGTATAAGTAGGAAAATAAACATGCCTGCAGATAAGGTGGCCAAACATGCTAAGATGTATTCCGTTTCTTCCATTAGGTTTACATATCCTCGAAGTTTTATTGCGGGAGCAATATTGGAGGATAATGACAATATTGTTTCTTATCATCATAATTAATAAATTCCTCTGTATTTTGCATCAATTTTTTTTTTAATAAGACACCAATTAATAAAACACTAATAATAACATTTAAGTTGAACAAGCCACAATCGTAGATTTATCTTTTCCTTAGACAAATCCTGACCACTCTTTATCTAGGCTAACTTAACTAAACTGTGCTATGTATTCTAAATATATCTTATATCTAATGAATAAGTTATCACTCTTCTCTATAAATCTACTTCAACAAGATCGGAGAATTTCCTCTCTTTTTTTTCAATGCAAAAAGCTGGTGTGAACTGTTTCTTATGAGAAAAGTATTAATGTATATTAATATGCTAATGTCCCGCTAATCTTTAACCTGCTTACTAATAATCAAGCCGTCAAGCTAGAGGCTACACAAATGAGTTGTGGGTGGGGCCTTTAACCCACACCATCCAGTATATCGTAACTACAACATAATCTCCAATTTTCCCGGCAAAACAACGGTTACGATAAGTTGACTCATCGAATCAGGGGCGATAAAGAACCGAAGAAAATACAGAGCTGAGCCTGAAAACGTCTGCAACGATTTATGAAACCCTACAATTAACTACTCCCTCGATCCCAAAATAGATGACCTAGTTCAAATTTGCGCAATTTTTAAGGCAAAGAGGAGAGATGAGGATTTTTTTAAAGTATTTTTACAATTATACCCTCATGAATGATAAGTAGTAAAATTCAGAAATGATTTATCCCTCACCCCGGATATTCATAAACTTTATACCATTGGAAAGCATTTTAAAACACCTATACAACGAATATAAAAATCACTATCAAATTTTATATATTTCTTATTTTAACAATAATCAATTAAAGGATTTTTTTTAAAGTTTACATCTCCATTTTCTCCTGTATCTCGTAAATTCTGCCAGGGTTGCCTTTTTGATCCTCAGGTAAAACCGGATAGGGGTTGATTAGTCATTTGATTTGTGAATTGTGTAGATCTTCAAATCCAGGAAATAGCTGAAGGAACTATCATTTGCCGAGGAAGGATCATTAGAAATGACAGAATCTTCGTTCATCGAACACAAATCTTTTGCCAGAGTTGGTCTTCTTGGGAATCCAAGCGATGTATACTTTGGTCGTACAATTTCATTTAGTCTTGGGAATTTCTGGGCTATTGTTCGATTAGAACCGTCTAAAGATCTGATTATTCAACCTCATCCGACTAATGATCTCGTTCAGTTCGATTCCCTCGATCATTTGGTTTGTTCCTTTTGACCTTGGTTGTACTTGGTTAATGTTGAATTTAATGGTGTTTGTAATATTGAAGCATAAAACTTGTTGTCGTGTAGGTAGGCAGGTTGGAAAATGAAGGTTATTATGGAGGAGTTCGCTTGCTTATGGCTATTTGTAAGGTTTTTTATAAGTATTGTAAGGAGAACAACATCGAGCTTAATGGTGGAAATTTCACATTATCCTACGATACAAATATACCTCGCCAGGTAAAACTTTCAAGTGATCCGATTTTACTTTTTTACTTGTCACGGTGACTGGATTTTTGCTATCTTAGTTTGATAGAAATGTAAAAATGAAAATTCTGGTTTCTCGGTTTTCTTTTAAGGAATGCATATTATGTAGACTATAGACATTCTGCAAATTTGGACCAAGTCAAAGTGACAAGATAGGTCCCTGAGAGACTAAAGAAGCATAGTTCTCTCCGGCGCAATTTACGATCCCTAGTGGACCTCTCATCTCTATGTTAGCAGGTAAATGGATGAGAGCAGTTTAACTTTCTTGGGTTCCCATTATGAGTACCTTGTGATTCAAATTTAGCAAATCACATAAGCAGGTGTTAGTTTACTTGGAAAGTCCATCCTGCAGTCAGAATAAAGGGCATAAAATAGAGTAACATAGTTAACATATTATGGAATTGATTGTAAAGTTGCAGTTGTGAACTGCTCTGTGCAATTGTTGTGTTTTCTGCTCATATATGTTCCTGTATACATATAGATACTGTTTTATGAAGCACAAAATTCATTCGTCTACATAACTCGTTGTCCATTTGAATTGTTTGGTTTCAATAATAAGATGATTTGATTAATTTTTAGTATTAATGAAATCATGGTAGTTTTCCATGGCATGAGTAACTGTTTGTTGGTTTCAAAAAAATATATGTACCTTAGCTTCACAAGTTGCTCCTTAATATTATACGGATCTGGTTTTTATTGCTTATTTGAACTGTTTTGATGTTTCAGACAGGACTTTCAGGCTCCAGTGCTATTGTATGTGCTGCTCTAAATTGCTTTCTTGATTTCTACAATGTGAGGCATGTCATTGAAGTAGAGATCAGGCCCAACTTGATTCTGTCGGCAGAAAGGGAGCTCGGTATTGTTGCTGGGCTCCAAGATCGTGTAGCTCAGGTGTATGGTGGACTAGTTTATATGGTATTGATATTTTAGGAATCTAAATTCATTAGTAATTACATGGCATATTGTTTATGTTGATAATTCCATTAAGCGCTCTAATTTGGTTGTGCAGGATTTTGACAAAGAGTCCATGGACAAATTGGGGCATGGCAAGTATACTCCAATGGAAATTGGTCTTCTTCCTCCTCTCTATCTCATTTATGCTGAAAATCCCAGTGACTCGGGAAAGGTAAGTCTCCCATAATGTTTTGGCATTCGATCATCCATCTATTATTTGCACTTACTAAAGTCTCTTTACTGGCGAAGTTGTTGCAAGATCAATATCTTTGGGTTTGAACTCTTGTGGATGATAGAATCTAGTGGTTTTACTGTTCTGACTTTATGCCAATGTAACAATCAAGAAAAATACATATATGCTCAAGTCTGCATAGTGTTTTCTGACAGGTACACAGCACTGTTCGTCAAAGGTGGCTTAATGGCGATGAATTCATAATATCATCAATGACCGAGGTTTCAGATATAGCTTTAGAGGGTCGAACAGCCTTGCTTGAGAAGGACTACACCAAATTCGCAGAACTCATGAATCGTAATTTTGATATCCGAAGGTAAAAACCTACACCAGACCTAACTAATTCATCTAATAGGTACTGCCAAGTGTTATATTCATCTTTAGCTGAGAGAACTCCATTTCATATGAATGCATGGGTGAAAATACCACCAAATTGTTTTGGATGAGACGAGTCTTGAGATAACAGAAGAACACAAAGTAGGCAATGTTGGGTTGACAGTGTAATACGTTTAAGACAACCTGATCAAAACAACCTAAAAATCTCATTGCCAGAATGAAGTAGTAGGCTGCTTGAAGAAATACTGGATATACACTGGGAAATTAGTTTACAAATATCTGGAAACACGGCAAGGGATAACCCTCTCTTTCTATTCTAATTGAAGAAAGGGTTCCATCATATAGATTGATAGCGAAGTGATATCCAGATTCCCACAAAAAAAGGATCTTTTTTTCCAAGACTCATCCGTGATTAGTTAATTATTCTGTTGGATTTATATGCTTATTCCGAGAGGATATATTCATCGAATGACTATTCAGCTATTGTATTTACATTCAAATAGGGGGGCAGGCAAGCTCTATGAAAAAAAGGTGGTTCCATTCAATGTTGCTTAACAAGGAATTAAAACATAGGTCTTGGCTAAGTAAATCAATGGATAGTCTTGGTCCTATTGAAAATACCAGTGGAAGTGAAGATCCCGTTATATTTGATAGGGATAAAAATATTGATAGTGGGGACGATAGTGATAATTCCAGTGCTAATAATATGGATACTTTTTTCGATGTCAGGGACATTCGGAGTTTGATCTCTGATGACATCTTTTTAGTTAGGGATCGTAAATATATCATTTTTAATTTATTCTTTTCTAAAAAATAATCGAACTGTTTTATTCAGTATAACATGTTCATTTTATTTTATTCTGGTTTTCTTTCAACCTACATACAGTACTTACTAAAATTCATGTTCGTCAGACACATGTTTGGAGATGATGCTTTAGGATCGATGAACCTAGAGATGGTAGAAGTGGCAAGAGGAGTTGGAGCTGCATCGAAGTTTACTGGAAGTGGAGGAGCAGTTATTGCCTACTGTCCTGATGGACCTTCACAAGTAAAACTTCTAGAGGATGCTTGCCAGAAAGCAGGTTTCATAATTCAGCCAGCCACGGTTGTTCCATCCTTTCTAAAAGATGTCGATCTCAATAGCATATGTCCTCCTGTTCCTTCCAACTAGAAATTTATCTTACTAATTTTGAGATGGGACCCTCAATTGATACGTCCTCTTTGTTTTCGGCTTAGTTTTGAAAACTCTTTTACATTTTTTAAGGAGAAATGTTGTAAAGTTTTGTTACTTCTGAAATCTAAGAAGTTTGAATCAACACAATTGCCAATTTCTCGGTTGTTGCAAATTCTGCATTACTTGAGCAGTTGCATGTAGAAACAAAAGAGGAGCTCAAAGCTTTCAAAGGAATTTTTACTCCTGAGGTTCGCGAAAAATTTATTAATGATTCCTATTTTAGAGAGGAGTTCTGCAGAGATCTGAGAGAAGATAGATTTTCAGCAATATAATTCCTTGGTTTAGGAGAATTGAGATGAATGGGAGGAATTAGGTATCTAGCCTTGTTGCTATTTTTTCCTTTTCTTTTTCACCGGGGCCTACGGCCCCAGCTCAAACTTTTGAACTTTTTTCCACTTCACCCTCCAAGATTTTGCTGTTCGGACCTAACCTTTAATGCGTGTCCGACTGACCGAAAACTTTCATATTAAGTGGGCTCACTAATAAATGCTTTCACAATGACAGTAGCATGTCAGCGGCTTATAAAATCAAATTAGAATGTAAGAATGCACACCAGTAACGAAAACCATATCAGCACCATACACAACCACCTCCATTTGCTTTCCCTTGGCGGAATTTGTACCAACATCCACCAGGTCCCCATGTTAGCTGCTCACCAATTTTCAACAGAGGTGACGTCCTCATGGACTAAAGATTCGTGTTTACAATCCAAAACTCTATACCTTCCATCGAAATCTAATTGTTCTATAAACGGCATTCGAACAACCACCTGGAACTCCAATTACTCAGATCTTAGCTTCACCATGACTCTTTGAGTCAAACAAACCCATTACCTATTTTAAGAAACCTTACTACGGTTCTAACAAATTTATAGATTATCGTTTATCATTTTCAACTTAGACTCTGAGAAAGATCATATTTAAAGATTTTAAGCTACTAAGAAATATAAGATTTTATGTGACATAACATCTGAAAAATCATTTAAACCAACAAAGTTAAACAATGGCAACTTTTATGTTGATTAATCCACTAAATACACCATAGAATGAATTCGTAATTGAGCCGTAGCTACCTAGGATTGTCGTCGGAAATTATTAGGGGTGCGATTTGGAGAAAAATGATTTGTGTAAGAATTTTGGCTCCGCAATTGATAGAAAATACACAAATAATATCTTGGTCGTTTAATCATTTTAAACCCAAACGCTCCATATTAAATGGCCATAAGGAGAGTCGGTTAATTAGTTTGGGCCGAGGCACAATCTCTGCTGTCCAAAATCATGAACAGTCTCGACCTGTGCTGTAATACCCCAACATTCGGTAGTGGTTGGCCGAATGCAATATAAGTAATGGTTTGTAATTTCCTAACACCGAGGCCTTTTCGGCCCAATTGGTTCCGGAATTGGCAGAAAACTTTGCAGTTGGGTGACCTCCCGGGAAGTTGCTGTTGGATGACCGCAGCAGTGCCTGTTGAAAACCTCACACTGCAGGATAACCGCAGTGCTAAGTGGGGACAATATCGGTGGAGGTACGAGTCATTACAAATGGTTTCAGTATTGATCTATTTCCATGCATAACTCTGCCTATATGAGAGAGATCACAAAGACCGCGGACATGCTTCTTGAACTTTGTTTTTGTTTTTATATGAGATCAACCACCAAATTAAAGTTTCTATTAAAAAAGAAAAAAAGAAGAAAATTACTCTTATGCTAATACGAAGTTAAGTACACAACACTAGAAAATGCAACCTATTCGATAAACTAATATGTTTTTTTTTTAAGCATGAAGATATTATTAGAATTAAGTTGCAATTACAGGATAGTAGGTGATACCTAAGGAGTCATCTACTACAATTTATGTGATGCATGGTGGGATTATGTGGTCCCAAAATAAAGTTGTAAGGTTCCCTAGTTGGCCGTTGTCCACTGCCAGATTGGCTAGTCCGCCCGCTGCTTGATTGACTTCTTTGTAGTTGTGGTTGACCATGCAGTGGGGTATCTAGCCCATGTTTTGTTTTGTTTTGTTTCAGAGATTATTCTTGAGATGTACCAAGGCGGGTCGGCGTCTGAGGTTAGGAATCGAAACAGGTTTTCCAAATCGATTTCAAATTGAACCTTTGGCCAGCTTCGTTCTTTTGCTGTCATGGTGGCTATGAGTATTGCCCAGGACTCAGCTGTAAGGGGTGGTGGTAATTCCAAGTGGTTGTGCTACGGCTACCAGGGTGTTGGAAAAAGCATCTCTGCAAATGAAACCTGCTCCAGCTACTCCGGGATGTCCTCGCGCTGCTCTGTCTGTTTGATCTTGATCCAGTCTATATTAGGCTTGATCCATCCTGTGAATATTGTTGTAGTCGTTCGTTCTCTATTTCTTGGGTTTGCGAGAGCTGGTATTCCAGGTAGCACAGGAGGGAGGTTCTCTTATGACCAAGAGAACTCTTGTTGAAGAGAGAGAGAGAGAGAGAGAGCCATCTGGGTGATTTTACCTGGGTTTGGTTGTCTTTGTCGATAAGTGTAGTCATTTCTAGCTATCCATAAGGACCAGAAAAGGAAACAAAAAGTTGTTTTGACAGTGTGGTGAGTTTTCAATTGTAAAATTTGTGTGATTGTCATCTAAGGGTTTGGAAAGTTTGGAAGATTGTGGGTTATAGCTGAATGGGAATGGAATCTTGTGAAGAGAATGTTCCAGGATGCTACAGCCACTTGACAATGAAGGATAATGTGGGCAGCAGATTCCGGATCAGAACTGCATTGTGGACAAATGTCAGTATTGACGAGGTGGATATGGTTTAGAATGGCGAAGGTCGGGAGGACTTCGTTGATTTATTCCCCCAAGAAAAGTTGTAATTTTGGAGGACATGAGAGTGTCCAAAGAAACTTAGTTGGTGGCAAGGGGTTTTGGTGAGAATGATCAGGTGAGCTGGCTAAACAGTGATATCCAGATGATGTGGTATATTTTCCATAGCCAGATGATTCTATCAGCGGAGTTGTTTTGGGGGAGGTGGATATTCACGATTCGCTGAATTATGTGGGGTGTCAGGAGGTTTAGTTTATCATGGTTCCATGTGTGAGTGACATGATTAATGAGGTCAGCTGTTTGGATTGGGTAACAGCTCGCCGGGTCCAGGGTGTTATTGAATTGCGAGATCCAGTTTTCTTGAATAAGGGTTGTTAACCCATCTCCGATTTTATGGAAAATATGTTGTTTGATAGTAGGGATGAGGGAAGTTAATTATCTCCATTGGGGACTGGTTGAAGATGGGGTAGCTGACGTTCCTAAAAAGAGAGGTTGTTTCTTCAGATATTTTTCGTTAAAAAGGCCAGCGTAGACTGAATATGACTTCTCATAGATGTTCCAGACCCGCTTCATAGTAGAGCTTTATTATGATTGATGCTTTTTCGATTTCCCAGACCGCCTTCTGATTTGGATATAATCAACTTATCATAACCCAGTGGGTGAAGCTTCTTGAGTGAGGAGTCATGTCCCCAGAAAAAGTTTCTGGTGATACGATATATTTTCTTATTCACATTGACATGCAGAAGTTGTGCCTGCATTATGTGATTTAACATAGGGGTTAGGGAGGCTTTTATGAGAGCTAATCTTCCTGAAGGAGTTAGGCATTTCGTCATCCATCCCTTAGCCTGCGCGCTAATCGATTTAGCAGGGGTTCATAAATGTGACGAGAGGATCTTCCACGCTTGAATGAATTCCTAGGTAGATCGGGGGTGTTGAGGTTGTGGGCATATTGAAAGCTTTTTGAAGGTCAAGTAATTGTTGTTGGTTGAGCTTTGGATGATGGATGATGATGGATTTCGAAGTATTAATGTGTTGACCTGCTGATGTGATGTATGCTTGGAGAAGGTGTTCGAGTTGATTTATTCCTTCTGTTGAAGCCCTGTATGTGATGAGGAGATCGTCCGCATACATAAGATGGAGAAATGGTTGAGCTTTTTGTGAGATTCGTAGCCCCTCAACAGCTTTTTGGGCCTTAAGATTTCCTAAGTTTGTTAAGAGTATTTCCATACAAACAATAAACACATATGATGAAAGCGGGATCCCCTTGTCTTATTCCTCTAGTTGGAGTGATATACCCATGCGGCGTGCCATTGATGTTGACTGAATATGTGACCGTTGATATACAAAGCATGATGTATGCTATAAAAGTTGTCGGTAAACCTAATTTGGTAAAGGATTTTCTAACAAAACCCCAGTCCAGACTATCATGAGCTTTTTGGATATCCAATTTCAGTGCTATTTTGGGATCCTTTGTATTGGTTGAGGTTCTGATATGATGAACAAGCTCTCCAACAATTGTTATGTTATCCTGGATAGATCTTTGGGTGCGACGGTTTGGGTGGGTGGTCTATTTTGGGTATTAGGGTTAGGTTAGTGTGGTTCATGGGCGGATGGATATTGAATGAGTTGAAGAAGCTACACACCATCTCTATTAGATATGTCTTGTTCCCTAGAAAACTTTGAAAAACTTACTAGTATATCCGTCCGGACCTGGAACATGTTGATATGATTTCAATAATGTTGTAGTATATGATTCTTTCAAGACTTGTGAAAGCAGAATTTAGACCTAATTTTAAAACTAAAAATATAGCAAACTCAAAAATAAGAAGCGTTGTGAAAGTTATGGAGGAAACTGGGGCAATGGATTCCACTATTTACCAATATCAAAGTGATTTAAATTCTCTAATTATAATCATGTTGCGTACAAATTGATTCTAAATATTGCAAAAGTTGATTTTTAGAAATAGCAATTGTAGATCGAAAGTGTGGGACATCAAAACACTAGGCTAAGCATGCTCCATCAATTGAAATAACAATTGCTTAACAAAAACCATTTTATCAATTTATTCATCAAGGCAAATAATCATATAATAACTGTATAAATTAAATAAAATAGAAAATACTACTTTTCATTGGCGAAATAGCTTCCTCCTTCGCCCCAGAGGATGGGTTTAGCTCATCATCTTGGAAACACACTCAAAATATGATTTCCTTGCTAAAAAGAAATGATTAAAATCGGGTTCTGTAACACTTTTAATTGTTACAAATAACTGTTACAGGGAGCGATACAAAGAAAGTGTCACAGTCACTGTAGCTCTGCGACTGTTTCCTGGCGTCAATGTTCTTCGTTCTTCCTCCTCATGCAGCAGCAGAAAAATATTCTCTGCAGCTCTGAATTTCGTTTTGTTGATGCTCTAAACTCTCTCACACTCTCCGTCCCCAATTCTAATCAACCCCAACACCTTATATAATCCTCCAGACACCAGAATCATGCGTCATAACTCCATATATTCTTCAATTACTCGGCAGTGAAGAAAAATATTCTAGGGAATATATTTTCCCAGATTTAACTTCACGCGTTGATTTTCTCCCAGAATGATCCCAACAGGTTCATACACCATCCTAGAAGTGGTTGAACACGCAGCAGGCACGCGAAAACCTCTCAATCATACACACAAAACTCGGGATGAATAACCAAAACCTGAGATACTCTGTTTTCTTCCACGGGAGAATCCATCCAATTTTAACTGAATCAAACGACCATACCATGCCTGTTAATCTCAATTAACTCATGCCAAAAAAAAATCAGTCATTGAGTCTCATTAAATCCCGTCCAAACTGTGATCCATAATTTGCCCTGTTGACTGCATTTTTCCCCGCCAATTTATGTGTTCAAATGAAGAAGATGAAGGGTGCCCCTTATCCAGAGTAGGGATGCCGATAGCACTGGGATGCGAATAGCTAAGAAGGTGCCCCTTATCGGGTGAGGTGCCCCTTAGTAATCGAGGTGCCCTTTATCCAAAAATGGGGCCTATTTAGCAGCTATCCTACGGGGTGACCCGAGTAATTTTTTGAGCCGAATTTTCCAAAAATGTTTATATCCCAAAAATACCTACAAACACATAAAATAACATAATAAGTACAAAATCGAGTACCAACAATACAGAAAATTGAGGATAACTTAGACACAAAAATGTGTCTATCAAATACCCCCAAACTTATTATTTGCTAGTCCTCGAGCAAATCAAATCTAGAAAATAAAAATCCTAACTCACTATCGCAGGCATCGCGATTGCAGCGTGTGCAACAAGCCTTTGAACCCCTAGGTGGCCCTAATAGCTGAGTTTTGTCTCGGGAGGGTTTACAAGAGGTGTACCCACAAATCCTTGACTTTTAATTAGTCACAAGTATCCAAAGAGCTATGAGGACATACATATTTTCAACCTATCGCCAAGTAACTAGAATGCCATAGAAATTAAAGGTATCCACTCTATAGCTGAATAAAGAAAAGGGGAGACACATCCGCTATACTGCTAGATAAAGAGATATCTGCTACACAACTAGATAAACATTATGTGATGCATCCGCTTTACAGCTGGATAAGATTAGGAGAGAGATAAAGATGAGAGGGATATCTGCTACACAACTGGACAAATTACGTGTGATGAGTTCAACCAGTATTAGAAAGATCCTGTGCCAGATGGAAAGCGGACTAACAAAGCAATCAATATGCATCTCTCTTCGACTCTCTCATAGTGCTCAGTAGAAACAACATCTTATTCGGCTTCAACTGTTGATGATAAACTCTCAAACCTCGTAGAACCTTGACAATTAATTCTTTTATTCGATTTCTTGCTTGAAACTTCCTTATAGATTTCTACTTCCCTATGGCCTTATTAAACAAAAAGCTAACAACAAAATTTAAATTTATATATATCAATTTATTTATTTTTTGCAATTTTTTGCAATTTTGTTTTTGTTTTGAAACACAGTAATAACAAGACTAATCTTTACATGGCCATGAACACGGACTTTAACACTTGGATCTTCGCAACTTGTAATATCTTGGTATCATGAACTTCAACAACTCACATCGTTTGATTTTATTTGCTCTTATAACTAAGTCTTCAACTTTGATTTTGAATTCTGCTTTTCTTTCTATTGTTGCTTATAAACCTTAAACGTCTTCAACTTTCTTCATAGATTTTGATGTCGCTCCGCTTGTTGATGATGATAAGTTTCTACTGAGAGAGAGTCGTAATCCAGTAACTAAGACTACATTATGAGGTTGCTTTGTCTTTTTGGCATTTCCTTCTGACCGAATTGTTTTTCCATCATGGATGGTTAGGTCCATCACGATTACCCTCTAAAAGGTAAGTTCTCTCTCCTGAGTGTCAATGATTTCTTAATAATGTCTTTTTATCTAATGTCTCACTAGAATGTTTTCCATACCAATTCGAATTTCCATCTTTTCGGTGAGAAACAATATGTAAACTTAGCTAATCGAATACTTTGTGACACTAGAAATTTCTCCCTTACCCCCAAACTTAAATCTAACATTTTCCTCAATGTTTCTAATGAAAGAGCAATACCAAAAAGTGAAGTAACACGAGGAATCAGTAAAGAGAGAAGTCGGAAAGATAGTACCTGGGTGAAGAGAGAAATCAACAACTAATATACAACATACAATCTCCAGATGGTCAATCAAGGGTAACACAGGGTCCTCCATAGGGACCTCCTCAACATCATATGTAGGAAAGGGTTCTAAAAGTGGCTTTAATCTCTGACCGTTAACCTTCGAAGAACTACTACCATCCGGTGTCTCGATCTCAACAGCTCCATGAGGAAAGACAGTGCGAACAATAAAAGGACCCGACCATCTAAAACGTAACTTCCCAGGGAAGAGATGCAAGCGGGTATCACACAGAAGAACTTTTTGACCTGGAGAAAATGACTTTGTTAAAATATTTCTATCATGCACATGTTTCATTTTGTTCTTATACTCCTTAGCACTATCATATGCATCTCTACGAATTTCTTCCAACTCATTGAGCTGGAGTTTCCTATGGGCTCCTGCCTTGTCGAGTGAAAAATTTAGCTGCTTAACAGCCCAATATGCTCTATGTTCTAACTCAACAGGTAAGTGACATGCCTTATCATACACAAGTCGATAAGGTGACATTCCAATGGGGGTCGTAAACGCAGTACAGTAAGCCCATAAGGCATCAGTAAGCCTAAACGACCAGTCTTTCCGATTAGGATCAACTGTTTTCTCTAATATACATTTTATCTTCCTATTGGAAACCTCTAACCGACCATTAGTCTGTGGATGATACGGGTAGCTAATTTATGTGTAATACCATATTTCTTCATCAAAAGCCTAAAAGGTCCATTACAAAAGTGCGACCCTCCATCACTAATTATAGCTCGCGGTGTACCAATACGTGTAAGTATATTATCTTTCAAGAACTCAATCACAACCCTATGGTCATTGATTTTACACACAACCGCCTTAATCCACTTAGAGACATAGTCTACAGCGACAAGGATGTATAGGTTACCAAAAGAATTAGGAAATGGACCCATAAAGTCAATACCCCAAACATCAAAGACCTCAATAACTAAAATAGGGTTCAAGGGCATCATGTTCCTACGGGAAATGGTTCCTAATTTCTGGCAACGCTCACAAGTAACATAATAACTGTGGGAGTCTTTAAACAACGAAGGCCAATAGAATCCACACTGCAATATCTTAGCAGCAGTCTTCTTAGCACTAAAATGACCCCCACAAGCATGATCATGACAAAAGGAAATAATACTAGACTAGTTACTTTCAGGTATACATCTCCTAATAATCTGGTATGGACAATACTTAAACAAATAAGGATCATCCCAAAAGAAATGCTTAACCTCGGCTAAAAACCTAGAACGATCTTGTTTACCCCAATGTAGGGGCATTCGACTAGTAACAAGATAGTTCACTATATTCGCATACCAAGGTAATTGGGTAACAAAGAACAGTTGTTCATCAGGAAAACTATCCCTAACATGAGGAGAATCAACAGGGGTATCCACAGCAAGCCTAGAAAAGTGGTATGCTACTACATTTTCTGCACCTTTTTCTTCTTCTCTAATGTCTAAGGAAAATTCCTGTAACAAGAGAATCCATATAATCAATCTAGGTTTAGTATCCTTCTTGGAAAGAAGATACTTCAAAGTAGCATGATCAGTAAAGATTATGACCTTAGAACCTAAGAGATATGGTATAGACTTGTCTAAGGAAAACACAATAGCTAATAGTTCCTTCTTTTTGGTGGTATAGTTCAACTGGGCCTCATTCAGAGTTTTGCTAGCATAGTAAATCAGATGAAGTAATTTGTTTTCTCGCTGTCCTAGCACAACACTAATAGCATAATCTGAAACATCACACATGATCTCAAAGGGTAGGTTTTAGTTGAGTGCCTGGACTATGGGGGAGGTAGTGAGTAAAGTCTTAATCTTCTCAAAAGCCTCTAAACAAGCATCAACAAAGACAACCTTAACATCTTTTGCAAGAAAATTGCAAAGAGGTCTAGAAATCAAGCTAAAATCCTTAATGAATTGACGATAAAAACCTGCATGCCCTAAGAATGACCTAATATCTCTTACGGTTTTTGGGACCTGTAAAGTCTTAATAAGGTCAACTTTGGCTTTATCTACCTCTATACCCTTAGAAGATACGATATGCCCTAAAACAATTCCTGAACGAACCATGAAATGACATTTCTCCCAATTAAGCACTAAATTATTTTCCTTACATCTAGTCAACACTAATGACAAATGATGCAAGCACTCATCGAAAGATGAACCAAACACTGAAAAATCATCCATAAAGACCTCTAAGAACCGTTCTACCATGTCATAAAATATGCTCATCATACAACGTTAAAAAGTCGCAGGGGCATTACATAGCCCGAAAGGCATGCGACTATACGCAAAGGTACGAAAGGGACAGGTAAAAGTGGTTTTCTCCTGGTCTTCTGGGGAAATAACATCTGATTATAGCCGGAGTAGTCATCTAAGAAGCAATAGTGAATATGTCCTGATAAATGTTCTAGCATCTGGTTGATGAAGGGAAGGAGAAAGTGGTCATTCCTAGTGACATTGTTCAATTTCCTATAGTCGATGCAGACACGCCATACCGTGGTCATTCGGGTTGGGATTAACTCATTGTTATCATTCTGGACTACATTAACACTGGATTCCTTGGGAACAACCTGAACGGGGCTGACCCACTTACGGTCTGAAATGGGGTAGATAATGCCTGCATCTAACAACTTAAGAACATCGGTTCGAACTACTTCTTTCATATTAGGGTTAAGTCAATGTTGCATCTCCCTAGAAGGTATGGTGTCTTCCTCTAAATAAATATGATGCATACAAACAGTAGGACTTATACCCTTAATATCTGCTATGGTCCACCCTAAAGTTTCCTTGTTGTTTTGAAGGACGGTTACTAGCCTACTTTCCTGATCACTATCCAAGACGGATGCTACAATCACAGGTAAAGTCTCAGATGGCCGTAAAAACATATACTTCAGGGTATCTGGTAATGGTTTAAGGTCCAACTTATGAGACTCTTCTAAAGAAGGAACTAGGGTAGACTTAGAAAATGGTAGTGGTTCGATCTTAGGTTTTCATCCATTACTAGTGTCTAACAAAGGGGCTGAATCTAAGAAAGCATTCACCTCATTAATCACATTATCATCATCAAAATCAATCCCAAAGTGAGTTAGGAATTTCTCTAATGGATCTTCTAATAAAGTGTTTGGTAATGAATCCTCGACTAATGTTCCTATCATGTTTACGTCTTCTATGCTCAAGTCATATAGTTCAGAGGGTAGCTTACTAATATTAAAAATGTTCAGCTCAATAGTCATGTTACCAAAAGACAAATTCATAATACCATTTTGACAGTTGATGATCTCATTGGATGTAGCTAAAAACGGGCGACCTAAAATTACCGGTATCTGGTTCTCTGGTTAGGGACAGGTTGGGTATCTAGGATAACAAAATCCACTGGATATATAAACTTGTCGACCTCAATAAGAACATCCTCGATCACACCACGAGGAATTTTAACGGACCTATCAGCTAACTGAAGTGTCATCTGGGTAGGTTTCATCTCACCAAGTCCTAGCTTAAGGTACACATGGTGTGGTAGTAAGTTCACACTGGCTCCTAAGTCAAGCAATGCTTTCTCAATACGGTAATTACCTATTGTGCAAGAAATGATAGGGGTTGGGTCTTTATACTTAAGAGTAGTGGTATTCTGAATAATAGAACTCACGTGGCTAGCTAGAAAGGCTTTCTTCTGGACACTAATCTTTCGCTTTCGCGTACACATATCCTTAAGGAAATTGGCATAAGCGGGAATCTGCTTAATTGCATCTAATAATGAAAGGTTGATAGTTACCTTCTTAAAAACCTCCAATATATTATTAAAGTTGGACTCCCTCTTAGTTGGAACTAGCAGCTGTGGGAATGCAGTTCTGGGAAAAAAGTCGGGCTCATCAGGAACCTCATTGGTCTCTTTAGAGACTCTATCAGTCTCTTCACTTTCTGGCTCAGACGGGTGAACTACAACATGTTCACTTTCAGGCATGGCAACCTTATTGTCAACTTTCTTTCCACTCCTAAGGGTTGTAACAGAATTCACATGATTGTACGATTTCTCTCCTTTGGGATTAGGATCAGTGTGACTAGGGAACCTTCCGTTATCTCTCTCACTTAGAGTCTTAGCTATTTGACCTACTTGAAGTTCTAACTTAGCAAGAGTCTTGGAATTGTTTTGAAAATTCTACTTGGCTTCATCTTGAAAACTAACCTGGCTCTCTGGCTCTGTGCTAACATATCATGGCTCTTTCTTAATATACTAAGAGATTCCTCTAACCTAGTCATTTTATTCTCAGGAGGGTTATGGAACTGGGCTTGACCTGAAGAGTTCTTATTATAACCAAAACCTGGGGGAGGCTGAGAATTACTAGACTGACCTTGATTCTGGCCTTTAGACCAACAGAAATTATGATGGTTTCTCCAACCAGGGTTGTAGGTCTCTGAGTATGGGTCAAACTTATGACGGTTTTCAAACCTAGAGTTGTTATAGATAGTATGGGCTTGCTCTTCACTAACTCGACCTTCCCAAAATGAGTTATCGGGCTCTATTCCACAACTAGAGACTTGAGAGGCTCTATTCCTAGCATCAGGTTCAACAAGAGACCTACGTTTAGAATGATTCAATTCCAAAGCTTCTAACCTTCTATACAAAGCAGCAAACTTAACATCTGATCCAAAGCCTGTATTTACCACATTAGTGCTACTTCTATTGACCAAGAGTCTTTTAGGGGGTTCAACACAAGACTCCCACTGCTGTGACTTTTCAGCCACTTCTTCTAAAAAGGAATAAGCTTCATCAGAAGTTTTATTTTGGAACCTACCAGCGCATAAAGACTCGACCATGGCTTTGGTCGAATAGTCTAAACCGTCATAAAGAATTTCAACTAATTTCATTTTCTCGAACCCGTGGTGAGGACATTCCGACAAAAGATCATTAAATCTCTCTAAAAACCTATAAAGAGATTCTCCTTCTTGTTGCACACTGGCACTAATTTTCTGCCTAACAAATGCGGTTCTATGCTTAGGGTAAAACTTTAAATAAAATGCAGCAGTAAGTTCGTTCCATGTTTCTATAGACTCGGATGGTAGGTTATGCAGCCAGGACTTGGCTTTATATCTCAAGGAAAAGGGGAACATCCTAAGTTTCAAGACTTCATCACTAAGGTCTTTAATCTTAATTGTTCCACAAATTTCTTCAAAGTTCCTAACATGAAAGTAAGGGTTTTCATCATCTTTTCCAAAGAATATAGGGACCATCTGAAGAATACCAGGTTTCAACTCATAATTAGCCGTAGAGGCTGGCAATTTAATGCACGATGGTCGGTTGGTCCTAGTTGGGTACATGTAATCTTTTAAAGTAGCCATTGTTGGCACAACTGAAGTACTAGGGGTACTTTCCTCACGAGGAGACAGATTCTCAAAACTGAAGTTTCCAAAAATAGGGCTCTCAAAAGAAGAGTCTTCGAGCTCCCCTCTTCCACAAGAAGAACTACTAGGTTTTTCACTAATCAATCGACCTAGAGTGTCTCTTTTCCAATCCCGTTCTCAGATCCTCGGGCATATACTAGAAAAACAAAATAATAAAAAACCCAAAAGGAAGGGAAGTTCTAAGCAAACACACACAAGGCTGACTCCACCAAAGCAAACCTACTGATTTCTAGCAAACAACAAGCATGATGGCTCCCTTAGATTGTTTCTAGACCAGCTTCTACTCTTCCAAGAGGCAACTAGGTACAATTTTAGCAAACCTCGTAGGACGATCCGAATAAAGTAAGTCGAAGAGAAGAAGGAGAAGCTCAGAGGAGCTTTGATACTCCCACCTCTTTGGCAACGGTTCCCTAGGTTACAAGGCGGCTCTTATCGACTTCTAGTAATCTTCCTGTACTTTGAGATAGGCTAACAATATACCCAATACGATCTTTTTGAACGAATTTCCTATAAGCTTGTTACCTTATTGGTCTCGTTCTAGTCAAATTTTAAGCTCGGGTTTGCGTTTAGTATCGTTTTCCTAAAGCGGGCAAGAAGAGAGCGATGATGAAATCCGAACCCTTATCTTGTATGGACGGGTCTTTCCCTTTACTAGGAAATTAAACCGTTTTCAGTCCTCAACATATAAGCATACGAAGGAAGACAGTAAACCCGCTGACAGGGGATTCGCGGGGTGTTTAGACAAACTCACCTCCCGACGGGGGATGAACCGCTGAAGTCGATTCGGGCCACCAACTCCTATGTCAGTGTACGAACCCGAGGGGCCGAGGCAATATCGTAATTGTCGTCCATCCTTATGCAGTTTAATATTTAATTACCCTTCCTTAGGTTTTTAAAAATAAAAAATAATGTCCAATGTCCAAAAAGGAAAGTGCAAAAGAAAAGAAAATTTACAAAAATAAAAGATATCCTAATACAATTTATAAAAAGAAAATCTAAAAAATTAAAAGAAAAAATAAAAATAAAACTAAAACCTAAAAACCTAAAAAATAAAATAAATAAAATTCTTTGTCTTTCTTTTCCTTTTCTTTTAGCTTTTATCTTTGACTCCAAATATTTTAGTCACTAAAGTCTTTGGCTCAATTTCTTTTCGGTCCAAATTCCAAACCTGTAGCACAAAGATAAAATACCCAAAGAAACGTAAAATATAACAAAGTGAAAATAATAATACAAAATAAAAAATAAATCTAAAAACTTTAACTTAAAACAAATCTGCGTCGGGGCACCAAAAATTGATATGATTTCAATAATGTTGTAGTATATGATTCGTTCAAGACTTGTGAAAGCAGAATTTAGACCTAATTTTAAAACTAAAAATATAGCAAACTTGTTGCGAAAGTTATGGAGGAAACTGCGGCAATGGATTCCACTATTTACCAATATCAAAGTGATTTAAATTCTCTAATTATAATCATGCAAATCATGCGTTCAAATTGATTCTAAATATTGCAAAAGTTGATTTTTAGAAATAACAATTGTAGATCGAAAGTATGGGACATCAAAACCCTAGGCTAAGCATGCTCCATCAATTGAAATAACAATTGCTTAACAAAAACCGTTTTATCAATTTATTCATCAAGGCAAATAATCATATAATAATTGCATAAATTAAATAAAATAGAAAATACCACTTTTCATTGGCGAAATAGCTTCCTCCGTCGCCCCAGAAGATGGGTTTAGCTCATCTTCTTGGAAGCACAATTAAAATATGATTTCATTGCTCAAAAGGTGTTTACAAATAATGAAAAGGGAGGAAAATGATTAGAATCGGGTTCTGTAACACTTATAATTGTTACAAATAACTGTTACAGGGAGCGATACAAAGAAAGTGTCACAGTCACTGTAGCTTTGCAACTGTTTTCTGGCATCAATGTTCTTCGTTCTTCCTCCTTATGTAGCAGCAGAAAAATATTCTCTGCAGCTCTAAATTTCGTTCTGTTGATGCTTTAAACTCTCCCAGACTTTCCGTCCCCGATTCTAATCAAACCAACACCTTATATAATCCTCCAGACACCAGAATCATGTGTCATAACTCTATATATTCTTCAATTACTCGGCCGTGAAGAAAAATATTCTCGGGAATATTTTGTTCCCAGATTTAACTTCACGCATTGATTTTCTCCCAGAACGATCCCAACAGGTTCATACACCATCCTAGAAGTGGTTAAACACGCAGCAGGCACGCGAAAACCTCCCAATCACACACACAAAACTCGAGATGAATAACCAAAACCCGAGATACCCTGTATTCTTCCACGTGAGAATCCATCCAATTTTAACCGAATCAAACAACCATACCATGTCTATTAATCTCAATCAAGTCATGCCAAACAAATTCAGCCATTGAGTCTCATTAAATCCCGTCCAAACTGCGAACCCTAATTTGCCCTGTTGACTGCATTTCCCCCCCGCCAATTTATGTGTTCAAATGAAGAAGATGAAGGGTGCCCCTTATCCAGAGTAGGGGTGCCGATAGAACTGTGGTGCGAATAGCAAAGAAGGTGCCCCTTATCGGTTGAGGTGCCTCTTAGTGATCGAGGTGCCCCTTATCCAAAACTGGGGTCCATTTAGCAGCTATCCTCCGGGGTGCCCCGAGTAATTTTTCGAGCCGAATTTTCCTAAAATGTTTATTTCCCAAAAATACCTACAAACAAATAAAACACCATAATAAGTACAAAATCGAGTACCAACAATACAGAAAATTGAGGACGACTTAGACACAAAAATGTATCTATCACACGTTCTGAGCCAACGGATAATAAGGCCTACTTAATTTCTGTAGGAGTTACTTCTTTCGTCAGGGAGGCGCATTGGTTGGGTGTTAACCTTGGGGTTATTGCTAAAAATAGGTTTTCATCTATCACTGTATTTGGAGCCATATACTGATCAGTGAAGTGATCGATTATTAATCCAACCATGACATCTTTGTCAGTAATCCAGTTTTTTTGGCGGTCTTAAAGTTGCTGAATGTTATTGCGACTTTGATGGATAGTTGCTTTGCTGTGGAAGAAAGTGGTGTTATGATCGCCCGATTATAGCCATTGAATTCTTGATCTTTGTTGCCAATACGTTGCATGACAGTCGAGTAACGTCAAGTGTTTTTCTCTGAGTTGTTTTTCACAGAGTTGCCAATATGTCAAATCATTACCAGCGCGGGTGACGCATTGATGTTGAGCCATTTTAATTTGCGTTGTTGATTTCTTGATCATGGTGGGGATATGGCCAAAAGTTTCCTTGTTCCATTCGGTAAGGATTTCGCTGGTTGAAATAAGCTTGAGCTGCAAAATCAATGTGGGAACCATGTCATGTAGCCTGGTCCACGAGTAAGTCACCACTTTTTGCAGTTGCGGGTATGTAAGCCATTAAGTGATCAAACTTATAATTCTTGCTCCCCTGCCAGTCAATTGCTCTAGTTTGGATCAAAATTGGGGCATGATCCGAGGCTATTCTCGGTAAGTGAGTAACTCCTGCGTGTGGATTGGATTAGGCCAATGTTGAGTTGTCATTGCTTTGTCTAGTCGCTCCTGGATATTATCTTATCCTTGTTGATTGTTTGTCCAGGTGAACGTATCGCCTCGAAATCCCAGATCCATGAGTCCCATTTGGTCCATTAAGTTGAGAATTGGCTGGGTGTGTGCATATGTTACCTGCATGCTCCCTTTTTTTTTTTTTCCGATTGGTCCGTTATTTCATTAAAGTCACCAATGAGGACCCATGGTGCATTGATATTAGAAAAAATTGAGGGGAAGTCATGCCAGCAATCTTTTCTTGCAACTGGGTTTGGAGGAGCATAGATTCCCATGCACAACCAAGGATGTCCAGGTGCCGGGGAGTAATAAGGACGTGTATATAACTATGGGAATGCAAGATGATTTGTACATCGTAGTTATCCTTCCACATTAAGCATAAACCTCCTTTCTTACCAACTTTCGGGACGGAGAAATGATTCTTGAACTGAAATGAGTGCGATAAAATTCATATGATTGTTGGTAGCTAAAGTTTCGGATAAAAAAACAAAGGATGGTTTGTGCAATGATATCAAACTTTGAAGATGTTGTATTGTGTTTTGTTGGTTAAGACCCTGGCAGTTCCATGCTAGAATGCTCATTTTGGCAGACAAACAAAGTTACAGTAGTAGTTACAAAAGTATATAATGGACTTCGAAAAGTAATACGTTACACTTAGATACTTCAAAGACGGATACGACTTCAAAAAATAAACAACTTAAGACAGATGAATCTAAAATATGAGAAGGTGAGACAGATTTGATATGACCGAAGAATTTTTAGTGGACTTACCTGGGGGCTAGCAAGATCAGAGGAGCATGGGTTTGGGATATAAGGTATCATTTCTTCATATTCGGTACATACAGAAGAGGCGCTGTGGAGGTTTGAGATATCCCGATTTCTAACAATTAAGCTAATAACGACCGATAGGTTTGAAAAAATATGTACAGATGAGATTAATCTCACGATTGAGATGCATACCAAGAAAAAGAAATCATAGATTACTGAATTGGACCAAGTAATCTCTTAAAAGAAAAATCATAGGAACGTTTCTACATATGGTTAATTATAACTAAGACAAGGTGAAAAATGAAAAATCTAATCCTAAATGGACAAATCCAGAACAAATCATTAAATTTGTAAACCACAAATATCACACAAGGCCATAGGAGCACATATGGGTACAAGACAAAGATTAAAGAAAAATAAGGGAGAAATTGGGATTTAAATCAGGACATTATCATGGGATTAGATAAAGAAACTAAAAGCTTTTCAAAATAATATGCAAAACACTAGGCATAACATTATATCACAACTTCACATGAGGTTACACAATCCTAGATAATATCTAGTAGACTTACAATTTCATTTGATTGCCACCACAAAATCAAAAGAAATTACACAAAGCTAAATAGCTTTTCAAAACAAACATCACAAAATTATGTTGAAGATCATTGTCACATTTTCAAAAGAGATTTCACATCTCTGATATTAACAACTTTCAATCTCAAGATTATAACAATAACTCATACAATTCCAATTTGACCATTACCACAATTTCAAAAGAAATTACACAAACCCAATCGAACCCATACAAAACTAAAAGTTCAGAGAATACCAATTCCTAGACGAAACACGAAAAAGGGAGAAAAGGCTAAATTCCTAATTGCACTTCAACAAAAAAACCAATTTAAGAGATAAAAGAGAAGAAGTGATCATCTAGTTCTTCAATTGGAGCACCAAAAGTCGAACAATCAAGATTTTCATTATCTTTCAAGCAATGTTGTACATCGCCACCTCGTATTAACCGATTCAGAGATGGTCACTTTGTGAGGCTAAATCAAAACATGTCCTATGTATGGGTTAATTTCGATAGGGCTACGTATGTCGAAATTGGAGACACCCATCCGTATTCTTGTCCGCCATATATATGCGTAGCTATTTTAACAAAATTATTAAGGGCCATGACAAATCTTTGTCGTCTAAAATTTCGGATGATCTAGGCCGCTCTTTGACCTAGATACATTACACCACCTTTCCTTGAATGTGGGGCTAAATAAAAACGTGTCTTATGTATGGGTCAATTTAGATAGGACTACGTCTGTCGAAATTGGAGACACCCAACCGTATTCTTGTCCGCCATATATATGCGTAGCTATCTTAACAAAATTATTAAGGGCCCATGACAAATCTCTGTCGTCTAAAATTTCGGATGATCTAAGTCGTTCTTTAACCTAGATACATATAAAACACATTTCCTTAGAACATTGATTTATTTTAGTTACGAGTCTATGACTTTGTAATTAAGGGCCTTCTAGGCTCTTAGGGAAGTTATTTCTTTATCCCTTTGGTTTATGGGGGTGGGGGTATTTGAGCCCTCTTGTAATTCTTGTAATTACGTTTTTTGTTTTAATAAAATTTTGGACTTAGCAAAAAAAAAATATATATATATATATAAAAGAAAATTTAACAGGTGAACAAAAGCGGTGCATGCGTTGAACATAAAAATCGTCATTTTCGAAATTTAACCTCAACTCATGACGCCCAAATATGTAGGGAACATTGATACTACAACCTTGGGTGTCTTATGCACGGTTGTGGAGTGGCTTCACTTGAGTGTCTCAGGAGTCCTTGGAATTGCTGTCTGATGATTAGTTTTCAACGGAGTCAGGTGCCGCTTGGAATTGCCTTTTTGGATACCATGAAATTTAACCTGCCTACTGGAATGATGGTTTTGTTGGAATGCCAGGTGCCGCTTGGGAAATGAAGTTCGTGCGGTTCCAATGTTGATGTCCACATGCCAGCCCCCAGCTGCTACTACATCCACGCATGTGGACAATGGAAAGATGGATATGATGATTGTTCGATCTCACAGGAAGTGATGGTGCGGATGCCGGCAAACAGAATTAAAGAGGGATTTATGTAAGAGGAAGAGGACAGCTGCATTCATAACCTTACGTGCTACACACATTTCCACACCCTCCCCAGTCCCTAGCTATATCAGCAGTACATTAGATTGTTTTATGCTGCTTTTAGGTCGACCAGAAACAAAAAGAATCGCAATTACAAATTAAAAAAAAAAAAGTATATACAAATATAATTGTAAAAACTGTAAATGGCCTTACCCTTCAAAAATAAATAAAAATACATTACATTCGACTGTGAAACAATGTGATTAGAGTAATTATCTCTCGATTTTCGCAGACATTAATGCGCGTGGGACTCGAAGTTACTCCTCTATTATTATCAACTTTGAAGTTCGGCACAACATAATCATTGGCTAATATTTTGTACTCATGTAGTTCGAGGGATACAAAAAATAGAAACAATACGAATTTCTCAGAACAAAAAAATTCAAAGTTTAGGACCAAAAACCACAGATTCGAAAGTTTTTTTTTTACGGCAAAGAGCAAATTTAATTAAATATGGTTTTCAATCAGTAAAGCAGTGAAAAAAGAACCAGAAAAGTTACATGGATGTGTAAGTTACAGCATCCCAATTACAGATAATGGTGGATAAAGTGAAACTCGAAAAAATATCCGTGTGTCTAGTCACCAATTGAAAAACAAAACTTTTACTTCCACGATAATTTGTTTAATACTTCTACTCACATTCTTATAGAGTGTTATTTCTTTTTCCCCACATCTCCTCCACCAAATGGCGAAAGGCAGATTCCTCCAAACAAGTTTAAGTTTCTTCGTACTCTTCTTGTTACCCCATTCACACAAAGTTCTTCTAACAACACTTGCAAAAACCCAGCTGATTCCAAAACTATTCATGAAATATGACCAAACCTCAAAAGTTGTTTTGCAATGTAAAAACAAATAAGTATTAGTTTCCTCATGAATACCACACAACAAACAATTGGCATCCTTGTTAGAGCATAGCTCGGTTGAACCCACCAAGCGTTGGTATGTCAAGTTTGGTTGTCATATTTTAGTGAATCAAAACTCATCTAAGAGTCGCTTGATTATGTACTAGAGACAACTTCGTATAGGTTAGACTAGAAAGTCTAGGATTATGAGACATACAAGTATTACTCGAAGACTTGAAGAATGTGAAGAAGTAACAAGCTACAACGACGACATCATCCTTCCTCTTGAGGTTAGTAATATTGACTTGAACTGTTTCATTCCTAACGTATCTTTAAAGTCGTGCTATATTGAAAACATAACTTCGAAGCTGTGAATAATTATACTCTAGTAGTAAGACATGATCACATGATCATAGTGTTAAGGAATTAGGATACGAAGTATAACGCTTATCTTTTGAACTTCGTATATATGACATCGACATAATCGTATGAATGGTATTGTGATTATGTGTATGGGTAAAGTTGAAGATTTCATCCAAGGAAACAATGTTTACATATGTTTAAAGGAAGTACATTCATGAACTTGTTTTATAAATCGAAAGGGAAATCGCTAGGCTTATTGGTATTGTTATTCATTGCATATCTTTGGATTGCCAATATGTTTGAGTTAGTAAAACCGATCATAACTTGTTATGTATCTTGGTATATAACTAGTCACAGTGCCTGACTTATGAATTGGTATGACTTTTATTAGTGTAACCGATCCTAAGTAATAACCAAAGATGGTATGATCGATATTTGTAATTGGTGTGACCGATCACAAAAGAGTTGTGTAATCGATCCCTGTAATTGGCGTAACCGGTCCCAGTAATTGGTGTAACCGATCCTAGTGACTTGTGTAACTGATCACAAGTAATACCATGAGTATATGGTAACCGGTCCTGGTAATTGACGTAACCGATCCTAGTAACTGATGTAACCGGTCCCAGTAACCATATTGAGGTAGAACCGATCCTTGTGTTTGGTAGAACCATAAACCCATGGTTAGTGATTTGATATTTGATCAATCACATAGTTGTCTTGGAATACTG